>SJYV01042935.1:44909-89545 GCA_006410875.1 Neotragus pygmaeus | reverse complement strand
AGACAGACCTTTGTTGGCAAAGTAATGTCTCTGCTTTTTAATATGCTGTCTAGGTTGGTTATAACTTTTTTCCAAAGAACAAGCGTCTTTTAATTTCATGGCTGCAGTCAACATCTGCAGTGATTTTGGCACCCTCCAAAATAAGGTCTGTTACTGTTTCCACTGTTTCCCTACCTATCTGTAATAAGGGTAGATGGGGAGATAGGCTAGCTGGCTGACATTCACAGAACCGATAAACTTATCCACCTGATAACTAAGCTATTCGTCTGCTGAGTCGCTCTTTGATATTCGAACACACATATCCTCATCCTCTGTGCCCATTCAGAAAGGTCTGTCCAGGTCTTGTCACCACATTTCCAATTTTATTTTTCTTCAGGTCCATGGACATCCAGCCAAACCATTAGCCATGCCCGTGAACCAAGGTTGACCTGTGCCTTTTAAGCACAATGAACAACCAGGTGACTGATCAAAGTTTTGCCCACTGGGAGGATTTCTCTTGAAAACTTTTTTCCAGGGCTATCCACAGTGAGGCTGGTGTGGCACATGTCAACTTTTGGGTGGTTCCTGCATATTGTAAACAGAGCTCAATTTTTTTTTCCCCTTTTTCAGATAACTGGTCATAGGTGACTCCTCATGAGACCATAGATGTGGGCAGGGAGATAGAAGATAATGTAGCAGTGGTAAGGGTGGTGGGCATCTGAGCNTGGTTCCTGCATATTGTAAACAGAGCTCAATTTTTTTTTCCCCTTTTTCAGATAACTGGTCATAGGTGACTCCTCATGAGACCATAGATGTGGGCAGGGAGATAGAAGATAATGTAGCAGTGGTAAGGGTGGTGGGCATCTGAGCACTTGCTTGTGGAATTTACTCTTGCCTCCAGAACTTGCTTGAATCTGAGCTAATGTATACCTTCCACTTGATGACTGACTGCTGCTGTGCAGGACCAACTTTATGTGTAACTGGATCAGACAACACCCAATTTATAAGGGTGACTTAGGTCAGATGGTAACTTGAGGGTTTCTACTGGGGCACAGTAGCAAATAAGAAGCTATTTATCAAAAGGAGAATACCTGCAGAGGATGGCATTCTTCTACTCCCAAATTGTAAAGGTCTAGTGTGTGATTCACCAGTAGGACTTGACAAAAGATCTAGGAGCATCTCTCTCTGCTACTGACACTTCAAGCACCATCAGCTCTGTCAGGTCACATAGCCTAAGTGGTTGAGTAGCTTGTGTAGGAGTGTAAACCTGATACAAAGCCTTCTCTTGTTCTGAGTCTGCTCAAAACTGGCAGCCTTTGGGGTTACTCAGATAGATAGGACCCCAACCAGAACCAAAATGAATACCCCGATGCCTCCAAAATCTGGAGAGGCCCAGTAAGCATTGTGCCTCTGTCACCAAGGAATATGTTGATTTGTTCCAACAATGAAACCATGCCTGAAAGAACATGCATGTCAGTGGAATTACAACTTGATTGAGTTTGTGATAATACATTCATCCATTCTTCATGCTCTGCCTTCTGTGCAAGCTAAACAATCAACCTGGTTGGGCTGTGGTAGGTAGAGGCAATTTTAATGGTTTCCACTTGTTATTTCCCACCCTAATAACCTTCACTTCACAGATCAGGAAACAGGGATTCAGCCATAAAGTGTGTTTATTCTAACTATGCATTTGGAACTGGAGAGGTAACTACAGGGTGGGATTGAGGACTTGTGGTCCACTGTGAGATAGACCTGAGGGAACACTCTTGATTACTCCTGCAAAACCGCCTAATTCTTATTGGTGGACATAGTGTCATTCATAGTCAGCGTCCAATAATCCCCCAAATTTCTGATTGCCCACCTTTTCCTCAATGCACAGTCACCCTGAGAAGTGGCCACAGATCTATTTCTCCATCTTCTCCAGAGCACTTAGAAGCAGCCAACCAACCCATTATGCTCCTTTTCTTTTCACTAAAATGTTTTATGGCAACAGATACTTAGTCTCCCACATCTCTTCCTTTATTACAGGTGTCTACAGGTTATTCTTTGTTTTAATTAATTTATTTTAATTTAAGGCTAATTACTTTACAGTATCGTTGTGCTTTTTGCCATACATCGACATGAATCAGCCGTGGATGTACATGTGCCCTCCCATCCTGAAACCCCTCCCACCTCCCTCCCCACCCCATCCCTCTGAGTTGGCCCAGACGTACTGGTTTTGAGTGCCCTGCTTCATGCATCGAACTTGCCCTGGTCATCTGTTTTACATATGGTAATATACCTGTCTCAATGCTATTCTCTCAAATCATCTCTCCCTCGCCTTCTCCCACAGAGTACAAAAGTCTGTTCTTTACATCTGTATCTCTTTTGTAGCCTTGCATATAGGATTGTTATTACCGTCTTTCTAAATTCCATATATATGTTTTAATATACTGTATTGCTGTACAGGTTATTCTTAAGTAGCTGTTTGCCACTACCTAACATGGACTATCAGAGTTTCTGGTATCTCTAGAAACCAGATAATTAGTGCCTTTTGATCTCATCAGCTTAGAAAATCAATTACAGACAACCTAAAAACAATAAAGAGAATCTATCTCTAAGGATCTGTGGTTACCCTGGAATTACTTCTGATACAAATTTCTGCACCAGCATTTGATCAGAGAAACAGACCAGTAGGAAAGATCTAGAATAAGTGGTTTATCATAGGGACTTGACTTTTTGCAAATGTGCAGTCTATGTGAGTCTCTTCTTTAGGAATCTAGTGTGGGTATGAAGTGAGCAGAGCCAGCAGCCAGGAAGGGAAATTGGGTGTGACACAGGGGAAAGCATGGATAAACTTCAGCCTGCAAGGACAAAGTAAAACCTGCTCTTTTCCCCACCTCCTCCACATTTGATGATGGAGAGTGCAGGATGGACCAAGCATCCTTTACCATAGGAGCAAGTGTTCCAGGCTTAGGGCTCAGAGAAGCTGGAAGCAAAATCCTGCAGGAGCTGGAGGAGCTGGAGGAGCTGCAGTCCTGGCTGCTGTCTCACAGCGATAAGGTAAGCCAGATCTGTGACAACATGGCTGAGTTGCAAAATACCTGATCCTGCCCTAAATTTCCAGGAAGGCAATGGCAACCCCCTCCAGTACTCTTGCCTGGAAAATCCTATGAATGGAGGAGCCTGGTGGGCTGCAATCCATGGGGCTGCTAAGAGTTGGACACGACTGAGTGACTTCACTTTCACTTTTCACTTTCATGCATTGGAGAAGGAAATGGCAACCCACTCCAGTGTTCTTGCCTGGAGAATCCCAGGGACGGGGGAGCCTGGTGGGCTGCCGTCTATGGGGTCGCACAGAGTCAGACATGACTGAAGCGACTTAGCAGCAGCACCAGCAGCACTAAATTTCAGAGCATAAGAGTGGTTTCTACTTTGCTTCTGCCTTGCCAATCTCATGTAGATTCCTCTTGTGGGAAAGCCTTACCCAGAACCACACAGGAAGAAAAATTCAGGGAAAAGTAGTTCCAGCCTTAGCTAAGTTCACACATGAATCCAACAAATGTTTATCAGGCTCTCCTATGATCAGGGTTTATGCTGGGCATTGAGGATATAGAAATATGGGACACAGGCCCTGATGTCAAGAAAGTTCACAGTTTAAAGGCAGAGAGGGAGCATTTATTCAACTACAGTGTAACATATTATGTGCTCTGACAAATATCATCACATAGAATCATAGGAGATGCTCAATAAATATTCATTAAACTAACACATATGATAGAAGTATATACCGGTGCTATAGGAATGCAAAACTTGAGGGAGTGTGTCTAAGTGTGGCTAGAAGTACATGGAAAAAAAAAAGGCCATACTGAAAGAAGTAATTCCTGAACCAACTCTTGAAGACTGAGTTGAAGTTAACCAGGTGAAGAAAAAGGAGAAAGAAATTCTAGAGAGAAGAAAGGCATGCAAATGAATTAGCATAATGTATTTGGGGAAACATGCCAAGCATTGAGAGGCTGGGAGAGGTGCACAGGTCAAATAATGAAGGTCTCCAATCCCATGTGAGGGAGTTCTGACTCCCAGTCTTTTAGCAATGTTCTTGTGGTTGTGGTTTAGTTGCTAAGTCATGTCCGACCCTTGTAGCCTGCCAGGCTGCTCTGTTCATGGGATTTTCCAGGCAAGAATACTGGAGTAGGCTGCCATTTCCTTCTCCAGGGATCTTTCCGACCCAGGGATTGAACCCTGGTCTCCTGCACTGCAGCCAGATTCTTTACTGACTGAGCTATCAGGGAATCATCATATTATTCTGCTTCAAGTGTGTCTTGGCTATTCTTGACTCNCCTGTCTCTTATACACATCTGATCTTTCCGACCCAGGGATTGAACCCTGGTCTCCTGCACTGCAGCCAGATTCTTTACTGACTGAGCTATCAGGGAATCATCATATTATTCTGCTTCAAGTGTGTCTTGGCTATTCTTGACTCTTTGAAGTTTCATATAAATATAAGAGTTAGCATGCCCACTTTCATTTTTTAAAAAGTTATATTCTTCCTTTATTTAGGTATTTAAAATTTTTCTTTCAATAATGTTTTAGTATTCCAGTCTTGCCCAGCTGTTAATTTTCCCTTATATTTGATGTTTCTGATGCTATTGTAAATGCATTTTTTCAAATTTCACCTCTTGATTGCTTGTTTCTGGTTTATAGGAATACATTTTTTTACATTGACCAATGGCCTTGCAAAATTCACTTCTTAATTCTCATCCTTTGTTGAATCCTCTGTATTTTCTTTGTATACATCAGGTAATTTTCAAATACTGACACTTTAATTTTTTCTTTTCCAGTCTTTATACCTTTATTATTTTTTTTAGCTTGTCTTTTTTGCATTGTTTCCTGTCTCCAGTATAAGGTTTTGTAGAAGTACTCACATAAAGCATCCTTTTCATGTTCGTGATCTGATGGGAGCCTTTATTTTACCATTACCTGAAATGCTTTCTGTCAGCTTTATTGGGTAAATATTCCTTATCAGATTAAGTATGTTCCCTTCTCTATGTAATTTGCCAAGAAGATATTTTCCGTTAATTTCAAATGGATGTTGAATTTTAACAAATGGTTTGTCAGTATCTATTGAGCATATCATTGACTTTTCTCTTTTTCTTCTATTAATTAGGCAAATTGCATTGATTGACCTTTGAATATTGAGCTTTTCCCTGCATTTGGGGGAAATCTCAGTTGGAAATGTTATATTACCCTTTCTAAAAAAAATCACTTGGTTGAACTTGATTATTGTCTCAGGCTGGGTTCCTCAGGAAGCCAACTCTAAGATAGGGTTCAATATGTAAAGTATTTATTATGAGATACCTTTGGGAGCAACAAACTTATGGAATTGAGGGGAAAAGTGTAGGGGCGGTCAGAGGGAGAAGTCATGATATGATGAAGCTCAAGAACCTCAGCTGATGCTATGGAAAGCTCTAGAGCTAGAATGACCGTTTAATATTTTGTCAATGATATCAGTTCAGTTCAGTTGCTCAGTCGTGTCCAACTCTTTGTGACCCCATGAATTGCAGCACGCCAGGCCTCCCTGTTCATCACCATCTCTCGGAGTTCACTCAGACTCACGTCCATTGAGTCAGTGATGCCATCCAGCCATCTCATCCTCGGTCGTCCCCTTCTCCTCCTACCCTCAATCCCTCCCAGCATCACAGTCTTTTCCAATGAGTCAACTCTTTGCATGAGGTGGCCAAAGTACTGGAGTTTCAGCTTTAGCATGTTCCTTCCAAACAAATCCCAGGGCTGATCTCTTTCAGAATGGACTGGTTGGATCTCCTTGCAGTCCAAGGGACTCTCAAGAGTCTTCTCCAACACCACACAGTTCAAAAGCATCAAATCTTCAGTGCTCAGCCTTCTTCACAGTCCAACTCTCATATCCATACATGANATGGACTGGTTGGATCTCCTTGCAGTCCAAGGGACTCTCAAGAGTCTTCTCCAACACCACACAGTTCAAAAGCATCAAATCTTCAGTGCTCAGCCTTCTTCACAGTCCAACTCTCATATCCATACATGACCACAGGAAAAACCATAGCCTCGAATAGACGGACCTTAGTCGGCAAAGTAATGTCTCTGCTTTTGAATATACTACCTAGGTTGTTCATATCTTTTCTTCCAAGGAGTAAGCGTCTTCTCATTTCATGGCTGCAGTCACCACCTGCAGTGATCTTGGAGCCCCAAAATATAAAGTCTGACACTGTTTCCACGGTTTCTCCATCTATTTCCCATGAAGTGGTGGGACTGGATGCCATGACCTTCGTTTTCTGAATGTTGAGCTTTAAGCCAACTTTTTCACTCTCCTCTTTCACTTTCATCAAGAGGCTTTTTAGCTCCTCTTCACTTTCTGCCATAAGGGTGGTGTCATCTGCATATCTGAGGTTATTGATATTTCTCCCGGCCATCAATGATATAGCGGGTACCAGAAAAGTAGTCTGTCTCACTCTAGACTCAGCTTTAGCAGATGAGCACTCCGGTTTGTAGTACATACATCCAAGGGAGCAGAGAGTGTCTGCTAGTGCTTTCTTTTGGATTAGAGTGTCAAGCCAACCAGCTGTGCCCCTCTTCAAAAAGAAATTAAAATTTCTGCTACTCCATTTCTAAAGCATTCTGTGCCGGGCACACACCTTTTTGAAGTTGTTTCTGCTTTCATTTCCAACTCCATTACCACTGATGTGCACAATGAATGTGCTGGCATTGATATTCACATTTAGTTATTCCTACCAGCAGTCAGAATGCCAGATGGCTGCTCACACACAGTTGAGAAGCTTTCCATTCTTTGCATCCCACTTCACTTTTTTAATCTCAGTAGATCTAAGAACAGTAACAAAATGCTGATACACTAGTCATTATTTCAATGCATTTCATTGGCAAGATGGTAACAGAACATCTAGCTCAGAGGGCAGCCAGAGCCTCAGAGGAAAGTCTTAACACAAGAGCCTTTCACAAGGATCAGTGTCTTCCTCTCCACCATCACACTCAGAAAGCTAATCCCTTTAGCTGATATGATTCCCTTGCCAATAATTTATAAATATTCCTCAGTAGTTCTTCCTGTAAATTCAGAATTCACTCCATATCTTCAATCACCTGCTGGATATCATACACAACTTACTACAAAGTCAGTATTTTCAAAACCTAACATCAACCTTTAGGCCAAAGCAGAGTCCCCTTCTAACTTATTCCTGTCAACGGCACCACAATCTTTCCTGATATCGGGCTCAAAACCATGTCATGCTTGATCCCTTGATCCCTTCAGCTTCACTCTCATACTCAAACCATACCTACATGCTCTGAAATCCTTGAGCCCATATTTCTGAGCCCAGCCTCTACCCTCTTTAATCTATCCAGATACTGTGGTCAGCTGAATCTTGAAGTATCATGTCAGTTGGTTCCTCTGTGAAATAGACACTACTTGGAGTTAAGAGTTCAAGAGCTTTATCAGGAATTGGGGGGAGTAATACCTGTAAGAGATAAAAGTGAGAAGAAGCAGGATTGGGCATGAAGAGCAGTCAGACCATGCCACAGGCCTGATACTTGAAAAGGGAAAAGGGAGAGGACACAGAATTTGGGCAGGGGATTCCTCAGACTGCAGTGCTGAATTGCTGCAGCCTATAATCTTGGCCAAACCAACGTGGATCTGTGGAGACACAGTATCCCTGCCATCAGTGAACTCAGTCAGTTATATGAGACAGCCAATTATTCAGTGGATAATTACAATGAAATGTAGAAAGAGAAAGGAATAACTGACACATTTCTTTAATAATGTTGGACAGATAGGAGGGGTCAGCATTTCAGGGGTCAGTATAAATACTAGCATGTGTGAAAACATGGAATTGTGAAAGGGTCTGGTGTGTTTAGGAAGTGGTAAGTTTTATTTGACCATACATGGTGTGGTGAAATGCATAGGGGGAAAATGGGGCTTAATAGTGATATCAAATATAGTTCTATGTCCATAACTGTAAGGATCCTGATGATGAAAATATAGGGATCTTCTTATCAATAGATTATGAGGCAAGGATATTTCAAGCATATTATTCTCTGAAATGCGTCAACTTCAATGATTACTTCTTGGTGGTTTAAACATCTGATTCCCTTCTCGTTTAACCAGGCAGCAGTCTTAATTTTTAGAATTTTCAGTTGATCTTCTATTGTGATTCATATTTTTTTTCTGTGTAAGAATTACAATGTATTTCTTTTTGTCCTTGGTTTTTCATTTATTAAAAAAAAAACTTTTTATTTTGTATTGGAGTATAGCCAATTAACAATGTTGTGATAGTTTCAGGTGAACAGTGAAGGGACTCAGCCATATACATACTTGTATCCATTCTCCCTCAAACTCCCCTCCCATCCAGGCTGCCACATAGTATTGAGCAGAATTCCATGTGCTATACAGTAGGTCCTTGTTGGTTATCCATTTTAAATATAGCAGTGTATACAGGTAACCCCAAGTTCGTTCTCTAAGTCTGTCTCTTTGTATTTCATAAGTTAAGTTCCTTTATATCATTTCCTTTTAGATTCTACATATAAGGAATGTCATGGGCTTCTTAGGTGGCTCAGTGTTAAAGAATCCACCTGCCATTGCAGGAGATGCAGGAGACATGAATTCAGTCCCTGGGTAGGGAAGATCCCCTGAAGGAGAAAATGTCAACCCACTGTAGTAATCTTGCCTGACAAATTCCATAGACAGAGGAGCCTGGTGGGTTGCAGTCCATGGGGTTGCAAAGAGTCAGATATGACTGAGTGACTGAGCCTACATGCATAAGGGACATTATACAATATTTCTTCTTGTATGTCTGACTTATTTCACTCAGTATGACAATCCATCCATGTTGCTGCAAATGGCATTATTTCGTTATTTTTAATGGCTGAGTAATATTCCATCATATTAATGTACCACATCTTCTTTATCCATTCCTGTGTTTATGTACATTTAGGTTGCTTCCATGTCTTGGCTATTGTAAACAGTGCTGCAATGAACATTGGGGTGTGTGTATCCTTTTGGATCAGTAATACATTTCTTTTTATCCTGCATAACATGGTTGAATGAAGATATGAGTCTGAGCCACCGTCTGTATTGTGAATAATGCTGCATAGGCAATGGAAAATCAGTAGGGTATGTGGAGTTGTGTGTATATGTGTGAAAGGATATAGGTAAGCAATACAGAAACATTCAAAGAAAATCACTTTTTTAATGAATGCATTAGGAAAAAATATTGCAAATTGCCTGTTGATTTACATAGCTCTCAGATCAACTGAGAAGAATATTTTATTTTGAGATTCTATAGAGCTTTCTGATGTACATTCACTCTAAATTTGGGACTCATTCTTAGTTTACCAAACATAGTCACCCATACCACAATCTACTATTTAGAGGATGGTAGTTCCGTAGAATACTGAAATGAGAATATTCAGATAGCATTCCCTTCTGAAGAAAATGATCAGAAGTATTCATTTTGGCCAAAAATATCAAGTTTCTACGGATGGATATAATTTTGAACTCAGATTACTACTAAAAAAAGAATACATACATGCTCTGTTATTTTCAGAGATAATGCATTTTACTGTCAAGACTTTGACACAGCTTAACAATTGCACAACTTATTTTTCAAGTTGCTGAAGTGTGAATAGACTGCTAATAGTCATCTTTCTTTTCACTGAATGTTGACATGACCTTAAGTTTTTCTGTTATTTCTGTCCATTTCCTTATTTAACCATATTTAATTCTATCTTGAGAATGATTGTTTCACAAAATTTTAGAAATATTTTGGGATAATCTCATTGCATCATGTCAGTGGCATATGATAAGCTTTCCTTATTACTAGTGGTGCTAGCATCGATCATTTGCTTAAGATGGTGTTTATTAGACTTCAGGACTGCTAACCTGTACCCCTGTGAAAAAAAGAATACCAACTAGAATAGGATATGATATGATGTATAGCTCTTTCTGTCTTTATCCTTGCAAGATTCAATCAGCTCCATATTTTACCCAGCCATTTCAGTAAGTTTTTATGTCATACCTTTGTATCAAGGTTAACCTCACTTATCACAGTTTGCATTAAATCCCAAGACACCTAATATCCAGGTTCAGTCAGTTCAGTTCAGTTCAGTCACTCAGTCGTGTCCGACTCTTTGCGACCCCATGAACTGCAGCTCACCAGGCCTCCCTGTCCATCACCAACTCCCGGAGTTCACTCAGACTCACATCCACCGAGTCAGTGATGCCNTATTTTATCTTACAACCTTAAGACACGTGGCAAAATGGATTTGGCATAGGGAAGAGCACATGAAGCCTTGGTTTCTTGGAGAGTTCTGAGTGCTTGTAGGAGCTGAAGGCATGGAAGAAATGGAGGGAATGGGTGCTTTTAAAGGTATTTGAGGGGTTCTTAATTATAGCATTTTGAATGTTTTTTTGAAATATTTTAGTAAAATTCAGAATTATATTTAGGTTTCTTGAATGTGACACCACTCTGAGGCTGAATCATCACTCTTAGTTCAATTTTTTTTTTCCTCTTCCGAAGGAACTGGGCTCCCTCAGAGTGGTTTCTGGGATGACCTTCTATTTACTGAATCATAGTAGGGGAAACAACGGAATATTTTGATATTTGCCTAGATAGTCTCAATGCTTCCCATTCTTTTCAGTTTGCTCTGCATTTCTAGCCCCTGCCATAAACTTGGAGTAGTGTACATGGTCTATTTATACAGTGAAAAAAGGAAAACTTTAATTTCCATTTGTCCTATTCTGAAACTTGAACACAGAAGGTAATTAATATAAAAGCACCAGGCATGACACCCGTGTAGTAAATCACTAGCAAGATATATTACAGTAAGTCCCTAACATGCAAACAAGTTCCATCCGAAGAGAGTGTTTTTAAGTTCAATTTGGTTGTAAACTCAACAAAGTTAGCCTAGGTGCCCCGCTTACACAACTGGCTACACTGTACCAACTACATCACCTCTATGTTTATGCTTGCTTCCAGACATCCTGGGCTTGAAATAAAGATACTACACTAATGTACTCTATATATTGGGTCTCCCTGGTAACTCAAATGGTAAAGAATCTGCCTGCAATGCAGGAGACCCAGATTCGATCTCTGGGTCAGAAAGCCCCCCCCCCCCCCCGAGAAGGAAATGGGAACCCACTCCAGTATTCTTGCCTGAAGAATTCCATGGACAGACCATAGGGTCACAGAGTGGGACATGACTGAATGACTAACACTTCCACTCTCTCTCTTTAGTACTGCACAATAAAGTACACAAAAACACAACCACTTGGAGAGCATACATGTGACAGTGTACACCAGACATCTGAAACAACTCACATGATTGGACACACAAATGCACGTTCTTATCTTTGAAAGTTTCCAAGTAGAAGGTTTGTATGTAGGGGACTTACTGTACAAGATGAGATCTAGAAGAGCCATTTAACCAGGGTCTCTTTAGGTTTTTCACATAGTTTCAAAAGATACATACAGGTTTATTGTGTGTATATTAAAATTTTAAAGCACCTCAATTCTTATAAAAATGTTTTGATTTTTCTTAGCTATACGTGGAACCTCAAAAAATAGAAACAGTAAAAAAAAAAAAGTAATTGTCTCAGGACTCCTTTCATTTGAAATTATCTCTGCTCATTGGTAACATAAAAAGATCAAATGTGATTTCTAAGTCTTTGTGTACATGGTACTCTACAGTTTGCAAAAATCTTAGGTGTGACTCTCCATTAGTATATTTTTCCACAGTTCACAAAGCTTTTTTCATATATGATTCCATATCTTACTGGGTTCCATAATAGTTCAGTGTGCAGATACACAGATTAAGAAGCTAAACCATTTGCTGTTGGTTATATAGAATGGTTGGCAGAATCCAGACAAGGACTCAGTTGTCTACTTCCCAGTTGATTTTCCCACTGTACCACACTCTCCTGAGTTCCAGCACAAGGAAAACAATATATTTAATACACACATTCTGATGACCAGCTCCATTTGACAATTGTAGACTTAGATGTTAGATAAGTGAATTTTAAGTTTTCCCTTATTTTAAAGACTCCTTTTCCCAACAGAGGGCCATAAAAATGAAATACATCACAAGTAAAGCATTTGCTAGCCATTTACTCTTTGGAATATTTTTAAGAACTTTGCTTCATTACAAAATATCAAGCCAATGCTGAATGCCATTCAAAATGAAAAGTTCATCATTTTTCTGGCCCTGCTATCTTTAGAATAATTGAAAGCAAGAATGATGCAGAAATTCAATAAACTTATCTAGGGAATGCACCTGTTTTTCATATTTTAATGTCACTTATCATGACTTTAGAAAGAGTAAAAGACCTCACCAATGGAATGGGTGTTTTTCTAGAGCAACATTTTAGTTTGGGTAAGAGAGTTTTAAGGAAATAAAATAATAAATAAATTAACATAAAATTCCCTTCAAGAAATGATGGCATGTTTCCAAAGAACTGATTGTGCCTTTAAAAGTCATTTCCTACTTGCATTTAAATCTGAATCCCCATTGGAGTACTAAAAGCTAGTGAGTGAAAATTCCAGCTCATGGCAGTAAGTCTCTGGTTCATAGTATTTCAGAACATCATCTGTTACTTCCAGGGGAAAGAGAGCCTCTTACATGCTAGTCCACAAATCCAGTATTCGAGCCCTCTGAGTCATTATGTACTGAGTTAAGGCTTACCTCTGGATAGAGAAGACAAACCCCACTTGTTATTTGGTCTGAAACCAGTGGGAACAGGGACAGAGTGGTGAAGAGCTACCATAGAATTAATAAACACTAATGATGGTTGACTGGAGTGGGTGAAATGTAGCAGAAGGACATGGGAATGTGGCTTGATTATATTGAGTATGGGACTAACCAACCACTGGATTCCAAATTTGAACTTTAACATCGTGGTAGAGAAGGAGGAAAGAACTCTGTTAAATTCTTTTCCTAGTCCTGTGGTCAACATTAGTTTTGACTGGTACTGGTGGAGAATAAATAGGCCTCCGTTTCTTAGGAAAGGCATATATGTACTTTAAATGCATTCCGAGTTTTAAATTTGACCTTAATCCTCTATTGAAATATCCACTTAGTCATCGGGATGTTACCAAGGAAGGGAACAAAGTGTAATACTCTTTTCCTCATTACCGAAAGGATAATAGTGATGCCCAATATATCACAGATAGAGGAGGAAATTGGATTCTATTCCTAATCCATTGTTAATGACCTAACTTCACAAAAATACTTAGTCTTCATTATACCTACTTTTGTGTTAATTGTGGAAGCAATGAGGTAACTCTTCCTGTAAGAACCAATTATCCCACATGACACCTTTTAATTCTCTAATTCATTGATCCTCCTGAAGCTGAGAATTTGAAACCAAGTTTGACAGTGAGCAGTTAACTTAATTATGATTGTCTTAGCTTAATGGCTATAGTGAAATATTCAAGAAAAGAATAAGTAATCATTACAACTGGATATTAAATGTTTATCTGACTTAAAGGCTAGGCCAACTGGTAACTCTGGTTTATATTTCAAATATTTATTGAGCACCTATTTTATGCCTAGTACTTGTCTGACTGCATATATACAAGTGGGGAGAACAAAAAGTACCAGCTTGAATTAAGTTAAACCATGTGAAAGAAGAAGCTTGAGTCTTGTCAGAAAGCAAGGTAATTTGCAAACCACCTGTAGCATTCAATCAATGAACTGTTAATTCATTATTTCAACATAACTGAATGCAAGTAGTAACTTCAAACCACAAACACTGTGAAGGTCAACTGGTTGTTATAGAAATGGCCTACTTCCATTCTAGCTCTTTACAGTATTCCTTTAAATTCCAAACAAAGCAAGAAATGTCTTTTTGACCAGATTGTACAGTATAAAGTCAGAGTCTCAAAGCTCCTGGTGATTTTTGGAAAACATATCCAATACATAAATATTCTATCTCAATGGGAAGTGTCTTTTAAGCTGAAATGCTTCATTACATTTGATTGTGCTCATTATTAAAGTATAATTTTCTTGTTGAAATACTGAAGTTAATGTATGGAAATAATGATATGTCCCCAAGTGACTTAACAAACATTGATTTAGGGCCAGCTTTGATCTCAGCCCTCTACTCCATACTGCAGAGTGAAGAGGATAATTTCCTTGCCTGGTACTTTACAGTAACTAGTTAAATGAAGTATTTGAGCTGATATTTATTACTATGTTTTTCAGATAGATAAGAAGGAGAGATATCACCATTCTATTTAACAGGAAAAAAAGAAGTATAATTAACTTTGAAAGTAGATTTTTCCTTTTATTTTTTTAAAATCACCTATTTCCCATTTTTATTTTTTTAAATATAAATTTATTTATTTTAATTGGAGGTTAATTACTTTACAATATTGTATTGGTTTTGCCATACATCAGCAGATGAATAGATAAGAAAGCTGTGGTACATATACACAATGGAGTATTACTCAGCCATTAAAAAGAGTTTTCCTTTTAACAACTCCTAATTTCTCTCCAAGAAAGAAGAATTAATTTAAGAGGTCGCAGGTAATGATTCTAACAGATAGCTGTCACATATCTTGCTAGGGAGAGCTTATCGGGCTGGACCTTGGAGTTGAGCATCAAAGAGGACCTAGGCTGTATCCATGCTAGAAAAAGCGTACAGAACCTTAGGTTGTGGAAGGGCATTGAATGGGCATGTCTCTAATGTCATTTCACAGTTTAGGAAAATGGAGGTCCAAGGAGAAGAAAAGACTTGTGTGAGATAATCCACTAACCTAGTTTGTAGGACAGTTAGACTGCAATCTGAACTTCTGCTACCTAGTCTAGTACTCTTTTACCTAACACACAGCACCCACAGTGGTAAAATCCAGGCAAATCTGACAGTGTGCTAAGCCCTTCTGGCTTGTTGAAGACATGAGACCATGTATCTGTGACTTATAACATCTGTATATTATTTATTCTTTAAGAACTCTTCAAATAGTCATTTTCACATTTCAAATGATTGGCTTAGTGTGTGCTAGGTCAGGAAGACACTGGAATGGGAAAATGCTACAGAGGAAGGGAAAGGGTACAGTCTCAATATTTGAAAGAGAAGCCTTCTTTTCCCTTGGGTTATGGCATTGGGAATTTATCAATAGCGAAGTATAAACACTAAAGGAATCGTGTTCTCGGTTTCTTCTGCCACAGTTGTTCACAAGGAAAATCCAGTCTTCAAATTCTGGATATTGCTCCGGATTACCAAAGAACCAGAAACAGCCTTGGTGCCAGAACAAGTACTTCACCTTTCCAGTCAGTTTTCCAGCAATCAAGGGGAAATAAAATAACTCACTCTGATGAACATCAACTAAGTGCTCCCTCTCTGGGTAATTGGCTTCCTGGAAGGTGAACTGGCGCTCACTTAGCAGTCCAAGGCCCAGTGAGTCCTGGCCAAGGGAAAATGAAATGTAACACATTTAGTGCTGAATTAAAGACAAGATCCACAAGCTGAGAGCCCACATGAATCAGAGACATGAATCACAAAGCCTGTGCTGTTTATGGCAAATTGGCCCTGAAGACAAATAAAAAAATCAATCATTAATTTTCACACTCTGCCCCTGATAGACTTTTTCATTTGAAGGCAATTATTATTATAATAACACTAATAACACCTTATGATTTTACTTTGTAAAGTGCCTTCCTGTCTACTCATAGTTTTAATTTCTCTAAGTTCAGAGTTAAAAAGTATGACTTTAAAAAAATTGATGCAAAATGACAATTCAGAGACAATCCAAAGAAATAACAAAGCTCCAATTCTGTAGTGCCTAACCTAAAGTGATTACATGTAAACCAGTATGAAAAACATATATCAGGTAGAATCCAGAATTTTTTAAATGGATTATTTGTGGTGATGTTGGCTGAGAAAAGATAATATGCAGCCTTGTGAATTGTGGTATAAACCTTAAAAGTAACTTGTATGTTTGTCAAAGGTACATTCATTCAACAGTCAGCAGTGAGTGACTACCTCCTAATCAGTTGTCGTATGTGCTAGATTCTGAAGATTCTAATTTGAAACATATATTGCCCATGCCTTTGACAGAGAAAGGGCATTCTCATTAGAGGAAAAAACAGCAGATATAGAGACCCAGAGATATGAAACAGCAGGCATTGTCTGACGAAACAGGGCAAATCAAAAAAGGGTGGAGAGTATGAAGGAGTAACAAAAGATGAGTCTAGAGCCAAATCTTCGAGAGACTTATGGGTTAGTCTGACGCATACAAATCTCAAGCCTGAAGGCGAATAGGCATCACTTAGGGGTTTTAAGATGGAGAGTGATATGAGCTGATTTTTTCTTTCACAGAGAGACTTCTCAGGTGACCTATAGGTGAGGGAATGGAGGGATCCCAAGTTTTGAGATTGTGCTAATAGTCCAGTGGCAAGATGATGAGAACTTGGGCTATGACAGTAGCAAAACACAGATGAACAGGATGTTTTTGGTATGTAAAATCAGAAAATATTAATGATTGAATATGGGGGGTTGAAGGCCAGAGAAGTGTCAAAGATTTAAGTTAACCCATAAGTGGTACCATGTCCAAATATCAACTCTGTACCTTACCTCCAAATCTGCTCCCACCTCAGTCTTACGTATCTCAGTAAATGGCAACTCCATCTTTCTAGTTACTCAGCTAGAAGTCATCCTGGACTTCTCTCTCTCATTCCCTACATCCCATTTGGCAGTAAATTTTGTTGGTTCTACCTTCAAAACATAAACAGAATGGAACCATTTCTCATCAAATCCACTGTCTTAAGCCATCAACATCTCTTACCTAGACTACTACTATAGCCTCGTGAGTAGTTTCCTTGTCCCCCTTCCACTCCAAAGCATATTCTCCAATAAATCATTCAGTGATTTATTTAAATATTAGCTAATCTAACCAAGCCATTATTTTAAATGTCCAGTTTGTAAAACTACAGGAGATGAAGGAATAAGTTAAATGATTCAAGAAAACCATCAGAGGAAGCTCTTCAGGATAATTGGCTCTGGATCTTCAATAAGTTGATACCTTGGGAAAAAAGGATGGAGGTTGGGAAGCTTTGTACATAGACAGGTATGTAAGAATCCTGACAATCTAATGTAAATGTATGGTCCTGGATTTAATTTTGGTTTAAACAAACCACTATAATAAGCTATGGGGACAATTCAGTTCAGTTCAGTCGCTCAGTCGTGTCCAACTCTTTGTGACCCCATGAATCGCAGCACGCCAGNATATATATATATATATATATTCCCAGCAGTAGAATTGCTGGGTCATATGAAACTCTATTTTTAGTGCTTTGAGAAACTTCCATACTATTTTCCACAGTGGCTGCACCAATTTATATCCCAACAACAGTGTATGAGTGTAGAGAAATTGTTTTTAAAAGAGTTACTGACCAAATGACCAGCGTTAGGCAGGCAAAATATAGTTTCCCTATGTATGATATTGTGAAGGCAAATGGAAAAAGATCAAATGGAGTGTTGGAGGCTTAATTTCAGGAAGGAACGAGAGATATAGACATAAATGTCCAAAATAGGTTATTCTTTAAAAAAGCTTTGCTGAGAAGGGAACCAATAACTTGGGGCTGTGGGACTGGCTACCGTCAAATTGAATGACTTTTCTTTAGGATTAGAAGGCATTTAAACATTTATATGCTGAGGATGAGTGGATAATAGTGAGAAAGAAATGAAAAATCAAGTACTGAGAGAAAACGTATGAAGGAGCAAGTCTTAGGAATAAACAACAGGCGGCCCAAGACGCAGACCTTCAGTAACAGAGAGACACTACTGTTCATACAGTACGGAAGAAGAATGGATGGGTACAGAGAAAAACGTGTGTGTGGATGATGGGGAGATGAAGGATTTCACCCCAGAGGACTCAATATTGATGACACAGAAGTCTTTGAGTGTGAGGGATCTGGGAATTGGGCAGAAAACTTGAGTAGAGAGGCAACAAATTGGAGCAGTTATTGTGAGATATAGGAATAAACTAATAATAGGCAAAGGGATTGATACATGCTATGAAGGATTCAACTGAAGTAAAAAATCAGGGATTTGTAGAAGCATTCATGTGCACAATTGTCTGAGATTTTCTTTACCAGCCTGCTGGTTATAAAAACAAGGAAAGAAGATGGTGTGCCAAGAATTTATCAGGCAGGTACAACAGCAACGGGGAGTACAGTACTATGTTGTGATTAGGAGTACACGTTTTAGTCACAGACATGGCTTTGTATCCTGGCTCGGCTACTTACTAACTGTGTGGGCTTGGGCAACCTACTCATCCTTTCAAAAATTTAAGTTCCTCATCTTTAAAATGGACACAATAAAAGTACCTACCTTATATGGTTGGTAAAATTAGATAGAAGAATCAATGTAAATTGCCTGACACTTAAAAGGCTTCTTTAAATATTAAGTAAACACAAAAAGGAAACTAAAACAGGGGTGAGAAGGCAGTTGAGAGGGCTGATGAAATAGAAATTCAAGGTATTGACCATGGCATCCAGGCAGCACTGGGAGGAAAGAGAGACTCTGAGGGGTGATTAAACTGGAAGCAAATAAAGGAATCAAGGGAACAGAGTCTTTCAGTAAAAGTGAAGAGCGGTAGTAAAGGGAGTAAAAGAATTATGCCTGGTATTAACATTTGAGATATAAGAGATGGACAATTTCTTGTTAATTACAAATCCAGGTTGTGGTCTTACACACTCAATACTGATGATATAGGAGTCTTTGAAGAAGTTGGAAATTGGGAATTGGGTGGACATTAAGGGATGCTATCCCTTTTGTGAAAGGTCACCAGGGTCTGATGTTTCATCTTTGGGCCTTATTTTTCTGGAATGATGGTGATGCTACTTTCATGAAGGAATTGTCTAGCTCATGTTACTTAAATTCTCATTAGCCTTGTTGATAAATCACACCTGAAATCTATTAATTTAGAATAATAAGTAAAAGTTACAGAGAATGGAAGTTTGCTGCTACAGGCAGTAAACGACGCTGGGATTCTTGTCTCTGGAGGAGAGGAATTCGATCTGGGGCCAGTGACGACACTTGATTGCTCAGAGCTTCTTGTGTAATGAAGTTTTATTAAAGTATAAAAGAGATAGAGAAAGCTTCTGACATAGACATCAGAAGGGGACAGAAAGAGTGTCCCCTTGCTAGTTTTTAGCTAGGAGTTATATACCTATTAGCAAGCTGCTGATTAGAGAAAAGAAACACCTCAGAACTGAGAGAGTTGTACCAGGCCCCGCTCTAAAACCATGCATTTTGAGACAGCATTGGTACAAGGTGAGTCATCCCCTGCCATAAAACAATTGACAGGAATCTTGAAGAAAGGCAGATTTCCAAGCAAATACATAATTCATTAACATAACTTAAGGAAGACATTTCCATGAGAAAAACACATTGGTTAGCTCAAGGTTTGAGATAAAGTTTAAGTTCAGTGGAACCAGGTGTCACCATGACAACACAGAATTAGAAGAGAAAAGAAAAAAGTCAGCCACTTGCAGTTTTATTTCCTCCTGCCACTTGGGGACCTCTGGCCTTCCTACTGAGGCTATTAACAGTCTCGAGAATTTGAAATGTCTCCGTTGGGTAGATAAATCCAATCCCCTTCCCGAAGGGAGATCACAAGACCTAAAGGAAGCTTCACGTGGATAGTATCCTGGTTGTGGGAGGATACAGAAAGGTCACAATAAGCTCAGATGATGAATGAGTGCTCCCTCTACTCCAAGTGCCCCCACACCAGGGGTTTAGTGGTCAAGGCACTATCTCCCTGGACATGGCTGGTGACAGTGACAAGGGCCCCCTCCAGTTATGCTTTGTCTGGCCTCAGACACGATTGCTCCACAATTGGTGCCTGTCATTACATCATCCTTCCAGTTCTAATAGATTTGTAGAACCTGTTATCACTTCCAGGTTGATAACTTATTTTACACTGATTGCATTTAAGGTTGGCTGCTTCCTAGGAAGACACTGTAATCTTATTAGTAATATGTCATCCTGCTGAATAGGTAACTTCATGGAAGGTTTCCAGTAGCCAGCTGCTTCCACTCACAGACGAGTTCCAAGAAGAAAAGATTCCTTTTCAGATCTTTTCCTATTTTGTCCCTTTAACTCTTTCATGCACACTTTGCTTCTACAACATCGTAACTATTTTCAGCCTCCTGGAGACTGTACATAAACCAATCAAATGACTCGAGTGCATACTGCTTACGGAGTAGGAAGTGACAATCCACTCCAGTATTCTCGCGTGGAGAATCCCATGAACAGAGGAGCCTGGAGTGCTACAGTTCATGGGGTTGTAAAGAGTCAGACACAACTGAAGTCACTAAGCACAAGCGCATACTGCTTATGGTACACAGTTTTCTATAAAAGTCATTGTTTACGTATTTGTCTCAAATGTCAAAACATAAAACATCCAAGTTGTAAAATGTAAAGTAAAGAAGTTGAAACATTCAGATGACTCTTTACTAGACCACTTTCATCGGGAAAGCCATTTTGCAGAGAATATATCAATTAACACCAAATCATCACATCATTAGAGATGGCCTCAGATGATTTCTTCATTTTGTACTTAATGAAACAACTCCACAAAAGTTAACCTCCTTGCTCAAGGTTGTACATCTAGTTCAGTTGCAGTTTAAGACAAATAGGGGTCTATTTTTTGTTTACAAGTAACAGTCTATGGCTGTGAAAGTTTTATGTGGGGGAACTTGTAACTCTCAAAGCAGTGCTATTCAACCTTATATGGAAAGTCAATCCTTGATCAGTGTCAGCGCGTGAACATCCATTTATTAGAAATAATCATGTCGTTAGTGATCTTGAAAAAGATTAACTATTAACACCCTCAAAGTCACTTTTAAAGGAGTCTAAGAGAAAAACAAGTGAAAGGGGTAGAGGCACTGACATACGGATCGCCATCATTTTGTTGCTTTGAAAACACATGTATGAACATCTCATTAAGTCCAAACTAGAAGTCAAGAGAATCTCCATAGGCTACATGGGCTTTTGCACACATCCAATATTTTGGAATAAAGAATAAAGATAACCACATTGTTCTAGGAGTACACAGAAGAAGCTTTGTTGACATGGATTTAGATTGAATAAGTAAATAAGGCTGTGCCTTATAAATGCCACAATTGCTGATTTCACAGAAATGTATGAAATAAGACACCATTTAATTTTACCTAACTGAAGAGGAGAAAATGTTGCTCTTTTGAAATGGTTATTTTCATCCTGTGTACTTGAGGCTATCTACTTTAGAAGAAACCAACTCTGCAGCCTTCTTGTTTCCAGCAGAGGGAGCTCAAAGACAAGGTGCGAAGCTGTAGCAACACGCAGGAAGATGAGAGCTTTGGGGAGGGATGTGGGAGCGTGGTCAAGAACGTACATCTCTTGAAAGAAAGCAGCAAAAGTAATTGCCAAAAAGTACAGAGATGGCATAAATGAAGCCTAGTTTGAGAATCTATTAAAAGGGTCATTTTTCAACACCCACATTTACCCCTCCCACTTCCTTCCATCTGCTGATTAAAATGTATTCAACAAGGTAATATTAATTTAACATCTTTTTCCAGACATATGGGAGGAATAGCTAAGTAATTTTGGAAGCTTTCTACTTGATTCTTTTTACCATTTCTCAAAAAACTTAAAATATTTTCTCTTATGAAATGCAATTAATTAATTATGAATTAATTTGAAATTGGTTTTACCACAGAGTGATTCTTCATCCATCTTTTAATGTTCACATACCTTTATTTTAAGAAGTATTTTTTTCCTGAGCATACATTTACTCATAAGCTAGATCTAAATACATTCTATGGCTCTAGGTACATGGATTCCTCATTTAAACCATNTATGGTTTTTCCAGTAGTCATGTATGGATGTCAGAGTTGGACTATAAAGAAAGCTGAGCACCGAAGAATTGATGCTTTTGAACTGTAGTGTTAGAGAAGACTCTTGAGAGTCCCTTGGACTCCAAGGAGATCCAACCAGTCCATCCTAAAGGAGACCAGTCCTAGGTGTTCATTGGTAGGACTGATGTTGTAGCTGAAACCCACTCTTCCAGTTGGTGGTGGCTTATTAGCTCTGTGTTCTTTACCAGGACCTCCTGTTGTAAAACAATTCATGCAAATAGTTACTATGGTGCCTAGCCAGTGTGGGAGGTTTCACTCAGTGTGCTTCCCCTAACAACAATACAGGACTGTCAGGGAAAGGTCAAAATTGGATTTGTGACAATAATCTTATCTTGACCACCTCCCTGAAAGAAGTAACTATTGCTAGAAACATGCAGAGGCTGATGATTGAATATTAAGATTCAATGGATTACTTCTAGAAGATTCGTGGATTACTAGAGAGTGAAAAAGAGAAACCATCAAATGAAAACAAGTGAGAAATTAACCTACAGTATCCTGGAGTATAAAGATGGGAAGAATTTCAAGGAATGGGTGTGTCAGCTAAAGCCAAAGAAAGAAGTTACTGTGTCCTCCAACAAGGCAGTTTTACTTGCATTACTTTTCATTCCTCCCCAAAATGTACTATGTAGCAAAATAAATGTTGATAGTTTTCTTGCAATATATGAAAACTTAGATGCAGAAACATGATGTGTTGACAGGTATTGAAGACAACTTTTTGTTGTAGTCAGATCCTAGAGATGTGTCAACGTTCCCACAGCCAGAAGATTTTTGGGTGTGTCACCAGATCATTTCTTTGCAAAAGTATTTGATGTTTTGAGAATACAGTTATTGATTTATTTCACAAGAAGAAAGGAGAATCTATTCTAGTAGTCTCTTCTTTCCATACAACAAAAGAAGTCATCTATCTTTAGTAGAGAGATTCTGGCTCAATGGCATAAGCTTAGGATTCACAAAATGCTTCAGTAAAAGCCATGTGTAACTGCTAATTATGTGTTCCTGCTAGAATTAGAACCCAGGACTCTGAAGTTCTAAATCATGTGCTTTTTCTTCTGGAAAGACTCTTAATATAAATCAAATTAAGAAGACATTAATCCTTAAAGAGCAGCTTTCTTGCCTTCATTCTTTCCCAAAAGGTTAACATACCATTTGAANTTCCTGCTAGAATTAGAACCCAGGACTCTGAAGTTCTAAATCATGTGCTTTTTCTTCTGGAAAGACTCTTAATATAAATCAAATTAAGAAGACATTAATCCTTAAAGAGCAGCTTTCTTGCCTTCATTCTTTCCCAAAAGGTTAACATACCATTTGAATTTTTAAGGGGTCATGACATTCTAGTGAACAATTCCTAACCTATCGTGAAACAGTGAGAGACTTTATTTTGGGGGAGGCTCCAAAATCATTGCAGATGGTGACTGCAGCCATGAAATTAAAAGACGCTTGCTCCTTGGAAAAAAAGCTATGACCAACCTGGACAGCATATTAAAAAGCAGAGACATTACTTTGCCGACTAAGGTCCATTTAGTCAAAGCTATGGTTTTTCAAGTAGTTGTGTATGGATGTGAGAGTTGGACTATAAAGAGAGCTGAGCACCAAAGAATTGATGCTTTTGGAGAAGACTCTTGAGAGTCCTGTGGACTGCAAGGAGATCCAGTCAGTTCATCTTAGAGGAAATCAGTCCTGAATATTCATTGGAAGGACTGATATTGTAGCTGAAACTCCAATACTTTGGCCACCTGATGTGAAGAACTGACTCATTGGAAAGGACCCCGATGCTGGGAAAGATTGAAGGCAGGAGGATAATGGGACAACAGAGGATGAGATGGCTGGATGGCATCACCGACTCAACAGACATGAATTTGAGCAAGCTCCGGAGGTTGGTGATGGACAGGGAACCCTGGCGTGCTGCAGTCCATGAGGTTGCAAAGAGTTGGACACGACTGAGTGACTGAACTGAACTGAAGTGATTGTGAACCAGGCAGGCTGCTTGGTCCAGTGGTCTTTGATGCCATGTACTCAACTACAGAAAGATGGGTGGAGAATATTACAATCCAAGTTTGCTTCTTTCACTTCATAAGCTACAACTTGTAGCTTAAGAAGCAGTAGCTTATTTAAAGACATTTGTAAAATATGTTAAAATTTTCCCATAACTTTAATAGGTGTGCCTCTACACACGTGCCTATTTGAATCTAGCCAACATTTGCAAAGGTAAAGGGAATGTACACCATTTCAACTAACTAATGGAATTTTTGTTTTCAGATACTTTATCTTCCTGTAGACATGGCTGGATAAACAGATTTTCAGTGAAAAAAAAAATAAGAGTTAAAATGTAGAATACATGAGAACAAAGGAAGGCTAAAAGAATAAAAGAAAGTCAAGAGAAGGTTGAGGCATTCTCTTAGGCTGTCTGACCTTCTACTTAGGTGGCCACTGGAAAAGGTCAAGTCTCTTTCTCTGGACAAAAGGGAATCTGATTTAAACGGTGATATTGGACTTTTCAGATCACCGCAGAATGACAATCATGCTATTCAAATGATTCATTTCTTTCGTTGACTCCACTTTGTCTTCTAATCTTTATATAACTGAATAGCAAAAGAAAGCTCCTTAAATAATGAAAGAAACTTCAAACATGCACAGGAACTATTTGTTTTTCTCTGGCCATTAGCTATAAATTTCATATTAACCCTAGCTAGCCAGCTACCAAAAATGCTCTACCAGTTATAAGGATGATTTGTGGGGAAAGGAAAAGATTTGGGTCTACTTTCTAAGTTCCTCCTTCTATGAGAATGATGCATAGAGGACATTGTCTACAGAGGTGGTACACAGGGAGGTTAAGGAGAAGAAGGTATAATAGATGTTTTGTGTGCCCTCAGATTCCCACATCAAGAATGAGACATCCTAACTACAGTGTGTTGCCTTGTCCCAGCTGAATTTCTGAGAATCACCATCATCCAAAGAGAACTGCCTCACCCAAGGTGATTCTTACTCCCCAGAGATAGCCCGCATCCAGTGTCTGGTGATGTGTATATACAAATCCAAGACCCCTTATGTTGGTTCAGGACAACTCAAAAGACCCATTCCAGCTCTGGAACTCCCCACAAGATCAGCCGAGGACTCTGTTACAACTGCTCTCAGTAGACTCTTTCTGCCAAATCCTACCTCCTCAACTCCTTTACAGTGCTGTGCTACTCAAGAAAACACCTGCACACAAATTTTCACCTCAAGCTCTGTTTATTGGAGAATTTGGTCTCACACAGAGTGGGAAAGTAGAGATGTTGCTGGCTAGCAACAGAAGAAGGCTTCTAAGGAGCTTATGTTCTTTCTTTCTTCTGCCTTAGTTGTAAAATGCCATATTCCTGACCTACTGATTTCAGCCCTGGAGTTGCTGAGACTTTACCAGTACAGAGTAGATTTCTGATCTATTTATATACTTGGCCATATCTAGTGTGACTCCACTGGGATGAGTGAAACACCTTCTGATATTTCAACTGAATGGACTAATCAATTCAGTTAAGATGATAGACTCACTCAACTATGTAGATAACAGTCAAAGAAAAGTGAGTAAAATTGGACTGGGGAATTTAA
Source organism: Neotragus pygmaeus (assembly GCA_006410875.1). Classification (NCBI taxonomy): domain Eukaryota; kingdom Metazoa; phylum Chordata; class Mammalia; order Artiodactyla; family Bovidae; genus Neotragus; species Neotragus pygmaeus. The sequence continues at coordinate 64,060 of SJYV01042935.1, read as the reverse complement.
TGACTAAAGACTGACATGACTCAAAAATGTGAAACTTCTTAGTAGAGTGAGTGGTTAAATAAAAGGCTGATGTACAGAGAAAAGAAATGTGTTAATGAAGGTGCTGAGATAGGCATTACTGATTAATACATAAGCTATTACCCTTGTACTTTCAAGTGATCCAGAATGACCAATAAGGGACAGGAATGTTTTATGCCTCAGTTTGATAATTTTTTTTTTTTAAACAAGAGATTTTGACAAGTTCAGTGAGTTACAACCTTCTCACAGCCAAAGTCTCTTTAAAAAATTCCTTCCCCCACCCCCAGTAATTCCATGGACTCCATGCTTTGAAATATTAAACCTACTATACAAACTGCTTTTTATTAAGTAATAATTTATTTTCTTATATTTAAGTGGTTAGATATACAAGGATCTTTCAATAAGAGCTTCTGACGAATGTGAAGTAACCACACATTAAACCACATTAAGTGCATAAAATTCCAGCCCAACACAATGACACTTGATGTTCTAGTTAGCTTGTGCAGCTTTATTTTGAGAAGCTAGAGCTTCCAATGGAAAATAAATCCAGATATCCCATTATTGGCTTAGGAAACCTACAGAAACCCCAGGACTTCAAATTGAAACATACTGTTTTCCTTTGAAAGTCCCTCTCAGGTCTAATGTTCTATGTTTTAGGAAATTTCCAAATTATGCTTCATTCTAGCAAGTGATTTTTACCCATTTTTGTTCAATTATGAAAAGTCACATCTGATTCTGAGCCTTTATAAATACAAGAAGTAATTTCCTTGTCAATTGATTATACAGAAAATTTTAGTATAATTTTTATAAGTGTCTAATTAGAGGTGAGAATCAGGAGTTCGTTATAACAACATACAAGACAGCTGGTATCAACAAAGTTACAATGACCTTCACCTCCTATTATAATTCACTGTAGTAAATCTGTGTACCCCAGAAATCTCAGATTCATTATTCTAGCAACATAACTGATAGCTTCTAGTTTCTGAATCCTACCCACAAAGCCAATTCTTTGCATATACAGTCACATCTATCATCTGAATTCTATCTGCAATTCCACCTGATTTCATGGGTTTCTGTGTTTGTAAATGAAAAAGGAACGTCAGCTGTCATCCATCAGGGTCAACATATATTTTGTACAAACATGGAAAACATTTGGCCATGACCTCATGGGAAAATGATGAGATAGATTATCTGTGCTTATTGGCAGGACTGGTTCAATTTACTGGCATGCCTGAGGAATTCCTAACCCAATATGCAAAATCTCTCCATTTATGGACAAGATGGCTTTATCACGCAGTAGCAGCTTGGCTGAAAGGAAAGACAAAGCCTCCCTTCGAGTTGCCTAGCTCCACAGTACAAATATCAGCCTAAGTGTGAATATTAAAATCTTATTTGATTCTAAACATTCCACTTTGGTGTGGGGAGAATAGAAACATGCCACATGTTGAATAATGATGACATATTAATTATTCTCTCTTGGAAAAAAAAAAGAAAGACTGAAAGCACTGGATGGCAGAAGAACTTCCTGGGCTATTTTAAATATCTTAAAGTGTTAAAAAAATATATACATGACATTAAAATAAGGTGCATTTTGGGTTCCTCTCATTCTTGTCTATCTGAATTCATCAAATGTTAATGGGCCAGGATTAATCAGTTTAGAAATGCATCCAAAGCCATGATCAGAGACCTGTGCAGTCAGATCACATATGCAGGTTTCTGCCATTTTGGAAGTTACTTGACATCAATGCCTTGATTAATGGTTTTGCTACAATACAGAGGTGGTACAGAATGCTTTTTGTGACTTTATAAGCAACACCTCTGTTAAATTGCTTCCTGTCTAGGTGCATTAGCTTTCTGGGAGACTATCACTGTTATTTAGACTATGAATTTAGTAATCTGGGATTTAGGAAGACTTACAGCTAACAGAACTGGGATTCTCTGTGCTTGAAAAACACCCAGACTTCTTCTTTACTTATTTATGTGATGCTTAGAGGGCAGCCTTCTTTATCCCATTCTTAAGATTCAATCAGATAGCATCTCAGAGGTATTGAGGACCAGGCATCTTTTTCATTCTATCTCAGTTTCAGCAGAAGGAGGGATAACAACTGTGGTATACTGAAAGGCACACTGGAGTGGAAATTGAAAAAGCTGCTTTAGCATCAGTACTAAGTTGCTCTCTGACTGAGGGCAATCACTTCCCTCTATAGGATGTGGTTCTCTGATCCATAAAGGAATAGGCCCAGGGAAATGGGAAGAGAAAATAGTTCCTTTTTATTGAGAGTTGTCCATGTATTAGACACTGTGCAAATGCTTTAGGGTATCATCTCATTTAGTCCTCACAACTCCCCAAGGAAGTAGACACTAGCATTCTTCCCATTCGCAAAGGAGGAAGATGAGGCTCAGAGAAACTAGAAGTTTCCAATATCACTCAACAGAACCCTAAGGGTTCATAAAAATGCTTCTCTTACCCTCAAGGTAGTGATAGGGTACATACCTTGACCCTTAGTTTCAATCAAATCTATTTTTGTTTTTATAGGTTGTGTATATTGAGCATCCATGTAAATTTTTCTTTGTGTTCTAGATTCTGTCACAGAAAGATGGTTAAAAATGTTGAGTCGTCCCAAAGATGTAGTCTGTCTCTAACACTCCACACAATGTCCAGATACTACAAGAAAATATGAAAAGGTAGGCCTCTGCTGGGTGTTGTCATCAGAGAGCATGCATTTCCCAGGTGAGTTTGAAGCAGTCCATGTTGTTCTTGCTTTTGCAACAGAAACAGACATTCCTGAGTTTCCTATGACTCATGGTGTTTTGACTCCTACACAGAAAGCCAGGTTGGTCTGGACAGGGCCAGGGTGAAAAGCACGTGTAGAGTGGCTGGATAAATGTATGCCTTCAATTCAGTTATCCTGGGCAAAGCAAAAGGTGATTTTAGAGGGTGAAATCGGGACTGTCCCCAATTTTCTAAGTCACTGGAGGCAGAGGTGAACTACTGGGCTTGGCCCACTTAGATGAGGCCTGGAAAGCCTCCAATTCCCATGCTAATTAGGCAGGCCCTACTACCCTGTGGAAGTTTCCAATACTGCATACTATCATAAATGTGAGTAAAGCACTCCATCTTGGCTGTGATATCACTCAAANACACCTCATGGGAACAGGGACTTTGTTTTATGTACTGCTGGGTTTCTAACACTCAGAACAGTGCCCAGCTCATAATTATGTAAAATCTATTATATGTTATCATTCAATAAATATTTGAATGAATAGAAGAAAGAAATTTGGGAGATAAAAATTTATTAAAATTTTACCATCTGAATGCTACAGTGATTAGTATTTTGATATCATTTATTTAGTCATTCCAGTATTTATTAGGGCTTCCCTGGTAGCTCTCCTGCAGTACAGGAGACCCAGGTTCAATCCCTGGGTTGGGAAGATCCCCGGGAGAAAGAAATGGCAACCCATTCCTTACCATTTCTTCCAGCCCTTGCCTGGAAAATCCCATGGACAGANCATTCCAGTATTTATTAGGGCTTCCCTGGTAGCTCTCCTGCAGTACAGGAGACCCAGGTTCAATCCCTGGGTTGGGAAGATCCCCGGGAGAAAGAAATGGCAACCCATTCCTTACCATTTCTTCCAGCCCTTGCCTGGAAAATCCCATGGACAGAGGAGCCTGGTGGGCTGCAGTTCATGGGGTCATAAAGAGTTGGGCACAACTGAATGACTAACACTTTCACTTTTCTGTGTTTTTTACTTAATAGCATTTGTTACTCTCTGACTGCATCATATACATTCACTCATTTTGTTCTTGTGTGTCTCTCCCACTTGATTCTCAGCTCCTTGACAGTAGGAATTTTGTTGTCTTTGCTGCTTCATCCCCAGGTCCCACGAGAGTGCCTAGCTCAAAAAATATTCTTTGAGACAAAGGAATAAACCCTCACCACACCTGCTGTCTGTGGCTTTCTCCTTTGTCCCAAGGCCAAGCTGTCCCTAGTGCTGCTGCAGCTAATTATAATGGTGTCTATTTACTGAGACTTCCTATGGGCCAGGATGTAATATGTGCCACACAACCACCCAAGGATGTTATTGTTTCCCGTTCACCAATGCTGCAACTAAGGCCAGGTGTCCAGGTTCATATACCTAAGAAGTGACAGGCTTCCAGTAAGTGTTGACCTTATGCTCTCTGACTTTAATCTTATGACAAGCTCTAGTGGCATTGGGACATGTCCAGAATTTGAAGCAGAGGAGTAGAANGCTGCAACTAAGGCCAGGTGTCCAGGTTCATATACCTAAGAAGTGACAGGCTTCCAGTAAGTGTTGACCTTATGCTCTCTGACTTTAATCTTATGACAAGCTCTAGTGGCATTGGGACATGTCCAGAATTTGAAGCAGAGGAGTAGAACCCTAAAGAGGCAGTGGCGGAAGAAGGGTGGATGAAGGAGTCATTGGGTGGGTGCAATGGGTTGAATGAGGCCCTGCCGTTCTCCCAAATTCACCTGTTAAAGTCAGTACTTTAGAATGTGAATTGAAGTCGCTCAGTCATGTCCGACGATTTGTGACCCCATGGACTTTAGCCTACCAGGCTCCTCCCTCCCTGGGATTCTCCAGGCAAGAGTACTGGAGTGGGTTCCCATTTCCTTCTCCAGGGAATCTTCCCGAGCCAGGGATCGAACCCGGGTCTCCAGCATTCCAGGCAGATGCTTTAACCACTGAGCCACCAGGGAAGCCCTTTAGAATGTGAACTTATGTGTAAATAGGTTTGTTGCAAATATAATTAGTTACAATGAGGTTATAATAAAGTGAGGTGGAACCTAAATCCAATATGACTGGGATTCTTATGAAAAGGGGAAACTGGGACACACACACACACACACACACACACACACACACAAAAGAATGCCCTGTGACAATGAAGGCAGAGACTGGAGCAGTTTCAGCAAACCACCACGAACTTGGAGAGAGGCGTGGAATAGATGTCTTCTCCCCAGCCCTCTGGAAGGACCAACCCTGCCCATACCTTGATGTCAGAAGCCTAGCCTCCAGAACTATGAAGCAATCAGTTTCTGTTGTTTAAGCCCCCCAGCTTGTGGTATTTTGTGACGGCAGTCCTACCAAATTAATACAGTAGGAGTAGGCAAGGAGAAGACTGAGAGAGAAAAATCTCACAGTTCCTGGTAGGCGTTTTGTCTTCCATCCTTGCCTCTTTTACCTTCACCCACAACCCAATCTGGCATTTTGAAGACATAGCTTCCTTCTGGCAAGCTGACTGAAGGAACTGGTAATTTCCTAGGAGAGGAAAGTGAGCTTCCTGATTGTCCTTGTTAACTCTGTTATCCAGGTGCACAAAGTGGATCACAGTGCACGTACAGTCACTTAGAAATTGCATTGTCCCTTTATAAAGAAATCTGCAGAAACTTCACAGGCCTCCAAGGCCCACGTTGCCTCGAATTATCCCAGACCTTTGTATGAGGATAAGCTTCAGAAAACCCCATGAAGACAGCTTCCTCATAATTCATATGTGGTGGCTCTGCTTGATGGGAAAAGTTAGAAACAGGACACTCAGGAGGAAGAAGCATCCTTAGTGTCTACTGCATGATATTGATTCCATTGTCCTCTAACCTTCTGGCATTGGGTTGATAGTATATTACTGGTAATGAAGAGAGAATCCTGCCAGGAATTGTTCAATGGTTACAAGTCATTATAATAGATCTTTGCACAGTAAAAATAATGAGGGCTCAAGACTGATTTCAAAAAGGAATAGCAAGAAAAAATGTTTATCTGCATCCCAGAACCAATACCCATCCCCATGAGCCTACTCAGGGAATTTCAGCAATGTGTAGTCTCCTTTCACGCACCANGATCTTTGCACAGTAAAAATAATGAGGGCTCAAGACTGATTTCAAAAAGGAATAGCAAGAAAAAATGTTTATCTGCATCCCAGAACCAATACCCATCCCCATGAGCCTACTCAGGGAATTTCAGCAATGTGTAGTCTCCTTTCACGCACCAGCAATTTCTGTATTGGACAGAGCTTCTCTGTAATGACAAAAGGAACCTTTCCTCATGAGCAGGGTTGGTGTTTGATTTCTATAACGCAGAGGTCAGCAAACCTTTTCTGTAAACGATCAGACAGTAAATAATTTAGGCTTTGAGAGCTGTTACTGTTGCAACTGCTCAGTCCTGCTGTTGTGTGAAAGTGGTCATAGACCCCACACAAATGAATGGCTGTGGCTATGTGCCAATAAAACTTTATTTAAAAAGATAAGCAGTGGCCAGATTGGCCTGTCAGTCATAGTTTGCCAACCTCCTGGTGTATAGCACAAAAGACTAGAATTTTTTGGCCAATGGAAACTGTGTTCCTGTTGCCAAAGTTTGGGTGTCTAGTTCTTTCCTGGGAAATGTCATCTCAGGCTCATATTCTTTGGCATTGCTGTTATGAAACAGAAGAGAGAAATGAATGAATCTATCTCATTATTCCTTTCAGGGCTTCATATTGCCAACACTGAACTACAATGATTCCAACCTATGACCCTTTAATTTCTTCCTCTAGAATTTATCAGCTCATAAATTTTATGATAAAGAACAAAGAAGAAATTGCCTTGCAGAGTGTCTCTTTCAGTGATGAAATGGCATGGATAGAAGAGGACTAGACTGTGTCTGGAGCCCTGACATTTTGTTCCTGTCTCTGCCCCTGAAAAACCCAGTGACCCGTCACAAGTCATTTCATCTTTCTGGTGTGACAACTCCTTCCCTACCTACTTTATGGAATTGTCACAAGAATGAACGAAAAAGACCAAGATAAGAGACGTGAAAGCATTTTACAGAAAGTTAAATTGTCACAGATCTATTAGTCCAAGGAAGTCAGGAAGATGAGGGGGTGCTTTTCTGCGTAGATGGAAATGTTACATCTGAAATAGAACACTGAACCCCTGTGATGTGGAGGCACCGAGACAAAGGAGGGCAAAGGGCTGCACATGAGCTGTGGTAGTTTCAAGCCTTCCCGTTAGACTGGCTGGCGGTTGTGTCATTTATATCTAAATTGATTTCTTTCACTTTTGGTTGTTTCCCAGCAAGTTTATTGGAAAGACCAGGTGCTCATTATTGAATTCCCTTGTTTATTTTCCCCCCAAATCTATTAAATCAGTCCCAAACAGTCAGAATTCTCTGACACNGTGTCATTTATATCTAAATTGATTTCTTTCACTTTTGGTTGTTTCCCAGCAAGTTTATTGGAAAGACCAGGTGCTCATTATTGAATTCCCTTGTTTATTTTCCCCCCAAATCTATTAAATCAGTCCCAAACAGTCAGAATTCTCTGACACCGAAGCAAGTGATTTATCTATAGCTATCTATTACCTCTGGCTTTGATAGGCTTTATTTCTATGTGCTAAAAGCAGAGAGCCCTTTGAAAGTTTGGTTTTATTGCAGAAAAGAAAACTCAGCTATATAGAGGAACTTGGATAGGAGTGAAGAGGAACAGCTCTGGCTGACAAGTCTAAATATCAATGCTTTTTTTTTTTCAAGTGCATCAAAATGTATAGAATCCGATTGTGGACCAAGAGGCCAGATTTTCATAAATCCTTTTAGGAAACTTTGGGTTTAAGCCTGGTTGGAGGTGGGTGGGTAGTTAGGTGCAGAGGAAAGCATGGTGGGATCGGGAACCTGGATTTAAGTCTGGGCTCAGCCACTAATTTGCTGTGTGATTTTAGCCAAGTTACTCAGTCACTCTTGACCAGTCTCATTTGTAAAGTGAAGAGATTTTAATTTCAAGACTCCTTTTCCTATTCACTGTCTAGGAATTCAGAATTTAGTCACCAGGATGCATAAACCAATTGTAACTACTATGGATCTCATCATTCATCTGTTAAGGAAATATTTATTGAGATGCTACTATGGGTAGCACTGAGAGTCAAAGGCAGGCTCCAATACTTCCCCTCTTGTATCCCATGGAATAGTGACGATCACTCTCCTCCCTCCTTTGAATCATAAAAGTCAGAGGGCTTTGATATTAATACTATCACTGTTCAATATCTATTTTAACCCATTCTTTTGAATAGCACAAATTTTACCAGAGTCTTAAGACAATATTGACCTGACCTAGAAACAGATTCTGCTGTGCTAGTGAACACATAGTTTGAGTATACATATGGAAGATGCTTCTTGACTTAAGGCTTATTGGAAGCTGGTTTCCAGTTTGTGGTATGAGCTGTCAGGCTTTTAGATCTTGTCTGTTCAGGAACTCTGGTTAACCCTGTAGCCTCACCAGATGCCTTGAGTTCAACATGCTCTAACCTGTGGGCTGGGCCACCAGGGGCACAGCTGGTAGCAATATGCCTGGAGACAGAAGAAAGCAGCTTGAACAGGCTCTCCAGAGAAAGGGACAAACCCAGAGCTCCAGAAAGCATAGGACATGAACAAAATGGGTAGGGTACCACTGAAATATTCAAAAGGGCTGGAATGACTAGGGGAAATAGGTAAGGGCTGGGAGGAAGGAAATTTGGGCACAGTTTTCTGGGCCCATAATAGACAAGCAGAGTCATGCTGGGGCTACTACACAGTTGTGAGAGTTGAATATTCACCCACTGACCTTCATCTGCAGCATACCTAATACTTTGCTAGATTCTGGAGATGCAGAGATGAATTAGACTTGGTCCAAGCTCTGAGAGAGCTCATGGAAGAGGCAAATGAACAAATGGCCAATTAGAATACAGACCCGAACTCCGTGAAGACAGTGTTCTAGTCTGATTCACTCACTGCTGTTTCCTCAGCTTTAGTACACAGCCTGGGACAAGACATTGTTGCAAATCAGGTGGTGGCTCAGAGAAAGAGGGAAGTGGAAGAATCAAAGAGATATGAAGAAGAGGAATTCCTCACCACACATTTGGTGAGGAACTGGGGTGAAGGACAGGATAAAGTCAGCCCCTGAATTGGACAGTTAAGAGGACAGTGACGCCATTTCCGGAGAGAGTGAGCACAGAAGTTTGAGCCAAGGACAGAGACTGCTGGATAAGGATCGGGAGCCTGGTAAGTCATGACTTCCTGTGAAGTCCAGAGGCAGCCAAAGGAGCTGATTGGTACTGATCCTTCTGTTTCTGACTTTGTTTCTGCCCCCAGGATGTCTGTTTGTGTGTCACATACTGAGAAAAAAGGAATTGGGGTCTTTTTGAAGGCTGAATAAAAACAGCATGGTCTGCAGTCTGACACAATGAGGGTTAGCTATGTGTGTGTCCAGCAAGTAATGTCTAGTCCCTCTGTCTTCAGGAATTCCAATGTTTGAGCAACATCCTGAGGGCTCTGAAGGGATGAAAGAGAACATCTGCTTGGGGATGTTTCACTGAATGTCAGTTATGTATCTCAGCTAATGGATGTGAGTGCAGGGTTTGCCTTTCATCTACAAAGGACAACCTCATCTGTTACTCCTTGAAAATTTGAGATGATCATTCTTGTAGCAGCTCTTTTTTAGCAATATCATGGCAATTAAGTTCAGGCAGAATGGAGCCACATCCCCAAATATTATGTCAGGTAGAAAGATGAAAGAAGAGCACATTACCAGAGAAGAGTGCTTCTGTCTGGAATTTCCACTTGATGGTTTCCTTGAGGACATAAGATTGAGAATTTTATTAGTTGAAACTGACCACAACACAATACTTGGTATGTATTTATGTGTCTGTGGGGCAGGGGACCTGTACTAGCATGCTTTGACCTAGAAGTTCCAGTAACAGAATTTATTTACTTACTAAATTAAAGCATAGTTGATTTGCAATATTGTGTCCATTTCAGGTGTGCAACAAAATGATTCATCTCTATATATTTTTTCAGACTCCTTTCCATTATAGAGTATTATAAGATATTGAATATAGTTCCTTGTATTATACAGTAAATCCTTGTTACTTATATATTTTGTATATAATAGTTTGTATTTGTTAATCTCCATATTCCTAATTTATCCTTCTCTCCTTTTCCTTTTCCCTTTGGTAACCATAAGTTGGTTTTTTTTTTTTAATGTCTGTGAGTCTATTTCTGTTTTGTATGTAAATTTACTTGCATCACTTTTTAGATTTCATATATAAGTGATAGCATACAATATTTGTCTTTATCTGCCTGACTTACTTCAGTTTGGATGATCTTCTCTAGGTCCATCCATGTTGTTCCCAATGGCAATATTTCACTCTTTTTTATGGCTGAGTGATATTCCATTGTATATATGTACCACATCTTCTTAAGACAGTCATCAGTTGATGGGCACTTGGGTTGCTTCCATGTCTTGGCTATTGTAAATAGTGCTGCTATGAATAACGGGGTACATATATCTTTTTGAATTAAAGTTTTCCTCTTTTCTGGATATATATCCAGGAGTAGGAGTGCTGGATCTTACGGTAGCTCTGTTTTTAGTTTTTAAAGCAATTTCCATATTGTTCTCTATAGTGGCTGCACCAATTTACATTCCCATCAATAGTGTAGGAGGGGTTCCTTTTCTCTACATCCTCATTAACACTTGAGCTCCCTGGGTGACTCAGATGGTAAAGAATCTGCCTGCAATGTGGGAGACCTGGATTCGATCCCTGGGTTGGGAAGATCCCGTGGAGAAGGGAATGGCAACCCACTCCAGTATTCTTGCCTGGAGAATTCCATGGACAGAGAAGCTTGGCAGGCTACAGTCCACCGGGTCACAAAGAGTCATACACGACTGAGTGACTTTCACTTTAATTAACGCTTGTTATTTGCTATCTTTTTTGAAATTTTAGTAACAATTTAAATCAGGGATTTTGTACAGAGCAACCAAAGTGAGTTAAGTGTGGAAGGGGCATTGGACTGGGATTCAGAAAACCTCTATTCTAGTTTTATCTCTGTTGTTCACTAGTTGCATGACTTTATGCAAGTCCTTTCCTTCTATAGATTTCAGTTTTCCTAGCTATAGAATAAGGGAGTTGGACTTAAAGGACTTAGTGTCTTTCAGCTTCACTGTTCTGGTAAAACGAACTGAAAATAAAACCACTGTATAAGTAGTGGGTTGGCCAAAAGGTNGTTCTAACTGTTGCTTCCTGACTTGCATACAGATTTCTCAAGAAGCAGGTTAGTTGATCTGGTATTCCCATCTCTTTCAGAATTTTCCACAGTTTATTGTGATCCACACAGTCAAAGGCTTTGGCATAGTCAATAAAGCAGAAATAGATGTTTTTCTGGAACTGTCTTTTTTGATGATCTGACAGATGTTAGGCAATTTGATCTCTGGTTCCTCTGCCTTTTCTAAAATCGGCTTGAACATCTGGAAGTTCACAATTCACGTATTGTTGAAGCCCAGATTGGAGAATTTTGAGCATTACTCTGCTAGCATGTAAGATGAGTGCAATTGTGCAGTAGTTTGAGTATTCCTTGGCATTGCCTTTTTTAGGGATTGGAATGAAAGNGAACATCTGGAAGTTCACAATTCACGTATTGTTGAAGCCCAGATTGGAGAATTTTGAGCATTACTCTGCTAGCATGTAAGATGAGTGCAATTGTGCAGTAGTTTGAGTATTCCTTGGCATTGCCTTTTTTAGGGATTGGAATGAAAGCTGACCTTTTCCAGTCCTGAGGCCACTGCTGAGTTTTCCAAATTTGCTGGCATATTGAGTGTAGCACTTTCACAGCATCATCTTTCAGGATTTGAAATAGCTCAACTGGGATTCCATCACCTCCACTAGCTTTGTTCATAGTGATGCTTTCTAAGGTCCACTTGACTTCACATTCCACCAAAGTAAGAACCAGCAAATATACAGAAGAGTATTTTGAGGATAAGTTGCATCAGCCCCTAGAGTAATTGTGGCCACAGGGACAGAGATTCTAGGGGAATGCTGTGACCTCCAGGTAGAGTTCAGACAGGGTAAAGCTGGATGTATGGACACCAGGGACATATAAGAAAAGTCATGGGAGGTGAGGTCTGATAGCATAGGAGGCAAGAGGAAGAAACCCATGACATGGAGTCCTAAGTTCATACATGTGAATTGCTCAGATATCCAAATGAGTAGTAGAAGGAAAGTGTCATTTACTGAACAGCTTCTGTACATAACAAAGTACCACAGACACAGTGGTTTAAAATCAATATGCTTTTATTATCTCACAGTTCTGTGAGTTGAATATAGAAATGGCTTAACTGGAATCTTTGCTCAAAGTCTCACAGACTACTGTAAGGGTGTCACCAAGGCTGTGGTCCTGTCTGAGGCTTGGAGTCTTTTTCCAAGCATAATATGAAGTTGTTGGAAGCATTCATTACCTTGAAACTTGCTCAAGGTCAGCAGGAGAGAGACTTCTATAACTGATCTCCATTCTCTCTTATAAAAGGCTCACTTGAATATCTCAGACCTACCTAAAATAATCTTTCTTTTGAGTAAGTCATAGTCAAACTAATTAGAGGTCTTATTATATCTGTGAAGTCCCTTCATCTTCATCATACAACATAATCTGACACAGATGTGACATCCATCATATTCATGGTTTCTGCTCACATGTAAGGAAAAAGATTATACACCAGGAGACAGGAACACTCAGGATGACTTTTAGAATTTTGTCTACCAGTTTGCCCTCTGGCCTCCAATGACTCACTTCCCTTCTAAGTACAAAATAAATTTACAATGTTCCCAGGAGTCTTATCCCATTATAGCATGAACTCAAAATCCAAAATCTCATTTAAATCTCATCAGCTAAAAGATCCAAATCTCGTCATCTAAATGATCTCTGTCAGGTATAGATGAGGCTTTCTCTCCATCTTTTAAGCTCATTACATGCATTATTATACTTAATTCTGAGGACAATTCTGTGAATAAATTTTCATCATCCCCATTTTAAAGATAAGGAAACTGAGGCACAGAGAAGTTAATTAACTTGCCTCAGGTCATTTGGAGGTTAAGTTTCACATTTAAAGTTTGAGTCCAGTTATGTGGAATGTGATAACTGTAACTCAGTTTCTCTAGAGAAGCATGTTCTAGGACTCTCTTGGCAACTAGGGGATCTTAAATAATTGTCCACATCCCCTGTAGCCAAGCTTTGGGGGCTGTTAAGATTCTCAGACAGGAGAGCTAAGTGTCAGGTAGCATCAGTAACATTTTTAGTATGGATGAAATTCCCTGGTTAGGGTCCAACAGTGGAGATGAGAATTGGGTCACAAGAAAAGTTATGAAATTAATGAGAAGAATGAAACAAACATTAGTAGCTCCAATTACATGATCTAAGAACCACAAAAAATAAAAATAAAAAAGGACAGGGAAATATGAGGATACTAGCTCCTGTCCTGAAATATCTTGATATATGACTTTGGGCAGATAGATTTTTCCTCTTTGAGTCTCAGTTTCTTTGTGAAATGAACATGTCAAGTGCTAGACAATTCCTCTAGGCTGATTTCAAAGGCCTGCACTGCTAACAAGAGAGGCAACCAACAATGCAGACAAATGTCATGATTTGGCATTTAGTAGAGAAAAGAGACCTGGTTATTTGAGTTCCATGACATTGTTCTTAAACAGGAAATGCTTAAGCATATGGGCACAGCCTTGACCTCAGAACGTGTGATGGAGCCTCCCAAAATATTGCCCAGGACCTTTGAGAAACAAAGGTGATATTTAAGCCATTGATGACTATTATGCATACTACTATATTTCTAAAAAGAAGAATCCTGAAGAGCATCAAAGTGAACAAAGCCACTTGAGAGGTGGATATATCTTGGAAACACCCTGGTTGGGGAAGACCAGAGGGCGCAAATGCCTGGACAGAGGAGAGGAAGCTGTGTGCACGAAGATGCAAGGTTAGATGGGGAGGAAATACTTCCCTTTCATCACTCTACTGATTAACCCAAAGTAACCATTAACACCCTGCAATTCCCTTCCATCCACTCATGAAGCCCCACCACTTGGCTTCCCTCATTCCACAAATACTGATTGTACAACAGCTATGTGCCAGGCACTCTAGGGGCCTATGACCATGATAAATGATGTAGTCTAGAATCATCCTATGCACTCTTTAATCATGATGTCCATCCCTTGATCTTCCACAGAGTATATGAGATAACTATTCATCCTTTAAGGCTCAGGTCTGTGACTGCTCCCTGGTAGTCTGTGAGGAACTTGACAACAACGTGTGAATTATGTATCATACAGTAGGTGTTCAGTGCTGCAAAGTCTTCCTGGGACTGCCCTTGTTGGTCTGTTTCAGAATCATAATCACAATCATCACTGTTTCTAGAGACTGTACTGAACACTTCATATGCACCATCAAACTTCATCTCTATGATATTTGTATAGAGTNGCTGCAAAGTCTTCCTGGGACTGCCCTTGTTGGTCTGTTTCAGAATCATAATCACAATCATCACTGTTTCTAGAGACTGTACTGAACACTTCATATGCACCATCAAACTTCATCTCTATGATATTTGTATAGAGTACACTGGCTATTTTAAGTACAGTTCCTACAAGAACCTCAGTCTGCCTGATTCTCAAACCTATTAAAATACCATGCTAATCCACCTCCCAGAGTAGCCAGTGATGCACTGTCTTCCTTCTCTGGCTCCTAGAAATGTCATTTTAGTTGGAACCTAACTCTTGTCAGCTTTATTTCAGGTCAGTTCTGAAGGGGATTTGTATTTTCAAGCCCACAGCAACTGCAGGTTTGGGTGTGGAAGAAGGGGCATGGAGGAAAGCAGGGGAAATCATTGATCAGGATCCCTAGTGTCAGTGGATATGATGAAAAAGAGTCTTGAGATGAGAGAAAGAGAGAAAACATCCAGAGACAAAATGATGACATGTGACGTAGCTACAGGTTTAGGTTTGCCACGTGCTGACTTGGAGATGATTTTCAGGGAAGAATATGAGAGGGAAAACCCGTTACCCAATATATTTAGTTCGCTTGACCACAGGAGGGAACATCAGAAGCTCTGCGCCTTGAAGCCACACCCGTACATCCCGCTTCCTTTTGTCGGAGCCAGTGAAAGCCNGGCAGGAGGAGGCAGGGATCCAGGGAGGCAGGAAGATGGAGGTGTTTGTCAGCAGGGTCCAGATCTTGTCTGAAGCTGGCTTCTAGAACAGGAGGTAGCTAAGTGAGTAAAAGCACACAGTCTTTGGAGTCATACAGATCTAGTTTAAATCCTGGCCTTGGGACTTAGAGTGTGACTTTGGGCAAGATCCTTAACTCGGTTACATCACATACATTGAACAGGTGTAATTACAGCAGTCACTGTCTAGGGTTATGGTGAGGACTGAATTTGTTGGTTTAAGTTGCTTAGAGCAGTGCCTAGCCCAGAGCGAGTACTCGATAAATAGTGCTCATTATTAAAATTAAACACTTAGACTTTAGAGGNGAACAGGTGTAATTACAGCAGTCACTGTCTAGGGTTATGGTGAGGACTGAATTTGTTGGTTTAAGTTGCTTAGAGCAGTGCCTAGCCCAGAGCGAGTACTCGATAAATAGTGCTCATTATTAAAATTAAACACTTAGACTTTAGAGGTAAGGTAGGGGAGAATGGAGAGTTACTCTTACCTGGAGAGACTGGGAAACCAGATATCAGGCAGACCAGTGTTCAGTCATAAGGTTTTAATCTGGGTTGTGGCGGGGGTGGGGGGTGAGGGGCAAAGCCACAGGAGAAAAAGCAGCTCAGTTGCTAGGTTTCTGTTGTTGGATTCGAGAAGGACTTTATGATGAGATCCCTGAAATGTTTACCCAAGACTTCCTAAGTCCCCCTTATCTGTTAGGCATAGTTCTCTGCCATAATTCTCTGGTCCAGCTACAATAGAGGAAGAAAGGCTGAGGTGACAAAACACTAGCTACTGCCCCATCTTGCAGCCGCACTCAAAGCCAACTCATTGGCTCCTGCTGTTCTCAGAGCACTCTAATGCAAGGCAGCTTCAACTTGGCCCAGATTGTTACCACGGCTTCCAGACTAGTGTTCCTGCTTCCACCCTTGCTTCCTCTGCCCAAAATCTGTTCTCAAAAATGCAGGCCTAGCAATCCTGCTAAGTAGGGATAATGTCGGAGAAGGCAATGGCAACCCATTCCAGTACTCTTGCCTGGAGAATCCCAGGGACAGAGGAGCCTATTGGGCTGCCGTCTATGGGATTGCACAGACTCGGACACGACTGACGCGACTTAGCAGCAGCAGCAGCAGCAGCAGCAGCAGGGATAATGCATATTAGAATCCACCTGAGGAACTTTTAAAAACACCCTGTTCCCAAAGTGAAATCAAGAGCCTCCAATGTAACATTTTCTTCCATTACTCAAACCTTTTAGTGTCTTCTAGCACTGAGAGTAAGGCAACTTCTTACCCTAGTTTATATGATTAGTTCATATGCCTGCTTTTCTGACTTGGTCTCCCACCGTTTTCCTCCTTGCTCACTATGTTCCAGACACACTGTTCTCTTTACTCTTTTTTTGAATGTGCCAAGCAAGCTTCTCCCTCAGATACTTTTCACTTTGCACTACTTCTGCCTGGAGTACTCTCTCTGACACACACATGGCTCACTTCCTCACTCTCTTTAGATCTCTGTTTAAATGTCATTTCATCAGAAAGGGCTTCCATGCTGAGTCTATCTGCAGTATCATTCCAGTCACTCACTGTCCCTCTGTCCTGCTTTATTTTTTTTTTCATACACTATCACTACCTGACTTTATATTAATATTTCAGATCAATTGGTTTCTACTTTCTCCACTAGAATGTAACATCTATGAAGACAGGGATTTTTTTGAGGCGGGGTATAGTTTTCAAATCTGTATTTCCAGCTCTTAGAGCTGGTTCTGGCACAAAACAAGTAGTAAATATCTGTGGTTGGTTGGTTGAATGAACGAACGAACGAATGAGTGAGTGAAACTCTGTTCCACCAAGCTCAGCTCTGAGTGCATGGTAAGAGCCAGAGGAAATTCCCTGGCCATGACAGTCCATATTCACCACACGGGTGGGTAGAATTGGTATGCAAAATCTAAGCTGAAGACTACATTAATGAAGTGAAAATCTAATAATAATCATTATGGCCAAATAGTTTTTGTTTTAATGGTCATAGGATGGATTTCTAGCCATCCTCAGAGCTTTTTGGTGTATAATCTGATAGGTATCACAAAGCCTTATCTAGAGTCTTGGAGTGGAAAGATTTCTGAGCTTAGCTCTAAAAATGTAGCAGATGGCTATGCAAATGTGGTAACTGATAGTAATACCACATTTGCATAAGTACTGTATTTTCAAAGCAATTTATTGCTTTACAAAAAGCTGGACCAGAAATGGTACATTATGTGTTTCCCATTAGCCCTGGAATGTGACTCCAGTTCAGATAACAGGCTGGGTGGCTCTGCATTGCTCAGATTTACCCAGTAAAGCCTCATGAAGCCACCATGTAGATCCAGGCAGATCTTGAAGTAGCATGAAACTTCTCCAAACTAGGTATAGCCATTTTTTGTCACTGAGGAGTGGCAGAATTGGCCCTCGTTGCTGCGTTTTTGCTTTCTTTCCACTTAGCAGCCTGGCCCAGCTGGACCAGTGTCACAGGAACAGTCCTGCCTTGAGTGTTGCCATTTCTACAGCTGTGCTTCTGGAATCTTCCCTGCTGAGAAAATGCTCTACTGTCTTCTCAGCCTATTTGAGTTCTAGCCCCCATCCTGGGACAGATCAAATATCCCTTGCCCAGCAAGGTCTTCTCTGACCATCCCAGATCGAACTGATGGCCCCTCTGAGCTCCAAGGTGGAGGGGGAACCACTGCTCATGCCATCGACCAGGCCTTTCAGTAGCTTCATCTCTGGACCTCCTGTTGGTTAGGAGCACACCATAGTTACAGAGCTAAAATAGCCCTAGACTTAAAACTACTCTAGATCCCACTTAATGAAGTTATTAAAAAAAAAAAAAAACCTTAAAATGATCAAACTGATCCACAAGTAAAATAAATGCCTGAGAAAACAAGTTTTTCATTAAACAAAGACAATAAAATATACACATTCAATAGGTAATTTTCACAATATCCCTCAGTTCAGTTCAGTTCAGTCACTCAGTCATGTCTGACTCTTTGCAACCCTATGAATCACAGCACGCCAGGCCTCCCTGTTCATCACCATCTCTCGCAGTTCACTCAGACTCATGTCCATCAAGTCTGTGATGCCATCCAGCCATCTCATCCTCGGTCTCAGCCAATCAAAAATTAATAGGCCTACAAAGAATCAGGGGAAATGTTAGCCAGAAAATTAGACTCAGAAATAACATAAATGGAATTAGCTTACAAATGTTTTGAAACAGCTATCTTAAGTATGTTAAATAATCCAAAGAAAAACATACACATAATGAGAAGAGATCAGATCTCTAAAAATGAATTAAATAGAACTCCAAGAGCTAAAAAATAAAATAGCTGTAATGAAATGTTCACTGGATAGTTGTAAGTGAAAGTGAGAGTTATTTCAGTCATGTCTGACTTTTTGCAACCCCCTGGATTCTGTTGTCTGTCAGGCTCCTCTGCCCATAGAATTCTCCGGGCAAGAATACTGGAGTGGGTAGCCATAAGAGTATATTAAACACTTCAGAGGAAAATATCATTGAACATGAAGATGTTGTAGAAATTACATAAACCAAAGCACAGAATAAAATGACTGTAAAATGCAGAATGTTAATGATCTATGGGATAATATCAAGAGATAAAGCAAATGTATGGCCACAGTTTTCAGAAGGAGGAAGAGCGCAGAAAATTATTTTAAGAAATAATGGCCAAATATTTTCCAAATTTGATGAAGTGTATGAACCTACAAATATGAGTAGTTCATTCTAGCACAGGCAGAAAAAAACATACAAAATTAAACCACATCAAGGCACGTCATAACCAAATAGCTGAACCAGCAATAAAATGAAAATATTTGCAGTCAAGGGAATTCCCTAGCAACCCAATGACTAGGACTCTGTGCTTCCACTACAGGAGGCCTGGGTTTAATCCCTAGCAGGGGAGCTAAGATCCTGCAAGCTGCACAGCATGGCCAAAAAAAAAAAAAAGAAGTAAAAAAAATAAACATTACAGATAAAAGAAGAAGATAAAAATAAACACTGAATCTCCATCAGAAACAATGCTGAAAAAAATCAATCTACACTGTTTTTACAGATAAACACAAGCTGAAAAAATCAGCAGCAAAAAACTTGTACTCCATGAAATGTTCT
>SJYV01042935.1:6142-34836 GCA_006410875.1 Neotragus pygmaeus | reverse complement strand
TGGTTGGACTGAAGGTGAATGTGAAGATGAATGGCCAGTTCACCTTGCTAAATGGTAGTCTGCACTCCAATAACCAGTGTCAAACATCTGAGTTAGATTTTGAAAGTCGCTCTGCGGTCAGACATCCTTTAGGTATAAAATAGTAGAGTCAGAAATGTGACTTACATTTAGCTCTACCACTTAGGAGATGATCTTAATAATTCACTTAATGTCTTGGGGGCCTCAGCTTTTTTTATCTGTTAAATGGAAATATGTATCTGCCTTACAGACAAGGTATTTGCCTTATAGACACAAATGAGAACTTGTATTTGAATATATTTGAGTGCTATTTGGGCTCCCCAGGTGGTGTAGTAGTAAAGAATCCACCTGCCAATGCAGGAGGCAAAGGAGACCCAGATTTGATCCCTGGGTAGGTAAGACCCCTTAGAGAAGGAAATGAAACCCCGCTTCAGTATTCTTGCCTGAAAACCTCCATAGACAGAGGAGCCTGGTGGTCTACAGTCCACGGAGTCGTAAAAAGTCCTATGTGACTGAACATGCATGCATGAGTGTTATTCAAGCTTTGGGGATCAGGGTAACTGTTTATTTTTTTCCAAGATTTATGTACAATAGCTAAAATTTTTCTATTTAACAGAATAAGCAGGAGTGATTATTTTAAGAAATAACTGTTGGAGTTAGGGAATCCACAAAGAAACAGATCAAAGGAAACATAAAACTTTGCAGAGAATGCGTGACATTTCTGCTGTTGGAAACTATTAAAGTGATTAAATAACCACTATTATATTTTCAAGTTCTTGTGCAGTTCTCATTATTTTAAATAACAATTAAGATCTCAGGAGCATCATTTCTCAGCTACAAATCTATTGTCTTTCTGTACATTAGCCTAACACTTCAAAAATTAGAACTGGAAATATTAGGGAGGAATTTGCAACTATGTGTCTAACTTCCTAATTGCTTATCTTCATCTTTCTCTTGTCCTTCTATTTGTTGACAGGTGATATTAAATTTTTGTCATTGTTTAAAAACAAGAAAAAAAAAGTGTTTAAAATAGTATTGCTCCTGTGTGTCAGAAGCTGCTGTCAATCTTCCACCCCCCCTCCATTTCTACCCAGATATGGGCAGTTACCCTGGCTTAACTTCTACTAAAAGCTTTAAAAAAAAAAAAAAACTACAGGAAACTGTACTCACCAGAACTGCCAGTCTTCTATCCTGTTAGCTAGTATGAGGTGGAGAACCTAGCCATTTTTGATGGTTATACTCTTTTTTAAAAAACTTTTTTTGAAGTTTACTTGTTTCACAATGTTTTGTTAGTTACTAATGTAAAGCAAAGTGATTCAGTTATCTCTGTGTGTGTGTATACATATATTGGGTTGTATGTAGAAAAGAATATGAAAAACAATATATGTGTGTGTATATATGAGAGTGAAAGTGTTAGTCATTCAGTCGTGTCCAACTCTTTGCGACCCCATGAACTGTAGCCCACCAGGCTTCTCTGTCCATGGAATTCTCCAGGCAAGAATACTGGCATGGGTAGCCATTTCCTTCTTCAGGGGATCTTCCTGACCCAGGGATCAAACCTGAGACTCCTGCATTGCAGGCAAATTCTTTAGCACTGTGTTGCCATGTACATGTATATGTGACATATATTAGATTGGTTAAAAAATTTGTAACGTCTTATGGAAAAACCACAATGAACTTTTTGGCCAACCCAATATATGTACAGATATATGCATATATATATATATATATATATATATATTCTTTTTCATATTCATTTCCATTATAATTAACCACAGGATATTGAACATAGTTCCCTGTGCTATACAGTAGGGCCTTATTGTTTATCCACTCTCTATAATGCTTTGCATCTGCTAATCCCAAATTCTCATCCATTCCTCCCCTACTCCCTTCCCCCTTGGCAATGACAAGTCTGTTCTCTATGTGTGTGAGTCTGTTTCTGTTTCATAGTTAAGTTCATTTGTGTCTTATTTTAGATTCAACATATTAGTGGTATCATATGGTACTTGTCTTTCTCTTTCTGACTTAGTATGACCTCTAGGTCCATCCACATCGCTCCAAATGTCATTTCATTCTTTTTTTTATGGGTGAGTAGTATTCTATTGTGTGTGTGTATGTATATACATGTACATATATTTGAAGGTCATGCTCTTAAATAAGCTTTCTCTTATCCTCCATGGCTGTTTCGACCATTTTTGGAAAGTTGGCTCATCCACTGATTTAAATAGTGAGTTCATTTTGGGGTGTATTTGCTATATTTCCAGAATAAAGTGCATAATATGCATTCCTGATTTACAAGCTGGGCTTTGTATCTATTTCTTCCAAGTCTAGAATTTGCTTCTTGGTTAAAAACATCATATTTCCAATTTAGAAGAAAAATAGATGGGCCGTATGCTGCTCCAAAAGTTTAGGAAGGGGATATCTCACAACCACTGCTCGGGCTAGTTCATCCCCAAGCAGCTCATCTTGGAGGTGGGCAGCCTTGCTTAATCTGTGTACAAATGATCCCAACACCTAAGCAATACATACCATTTGTCCATTAAGATGGTCAAAAACATTGATCAGCCATTTGTGGTTCTGTTTTGCTTATCATATACACATGGCTACACAGCATAAAATTTAAAGTTAAAAAGCAATTTTACAGTTCCTTATATTTCATTTCATTTTGTCATATCACCAAGAACCATTCATAAATGAATCTTCATATTCCTATGGCTTAGCTTCTGGTCTTATCACAGATCCTGCCTTAGCACACTGTTTGCAGATGACATGATCCTCTACATAGAAAATCCTAAAGACTCCACCAGAAAACTACTAGANTGGTGTACGGGGATGATCCAGAGAGACGTTGTGGGGTGGGAGGTGGGAGGGGGACTCGGGATTGGGAGCTTGTGTGCACCTGTGGTGGATTCGTGTCGATGTATGGCAAACCCAATAGAGTATTGTAAAGTTAAATTTAAAAATAAATAAATTAAAAAAAAAAAATAGGCAGTAACCCTCCCGGATTAGTGTCCTGTGAGGTGTTTCACTAGATCTGTCAAACTCGCTTTCTCCCTAATATTCCAAGGCTGACAGATTGGAGTACTTTGGAAGGGGTTGTGCAGCCTTAAGCAAAATATACCCTCATTCACAATATTAATGACAAAAGAAGCAAAATGCAATGATTGCATTTGCCTTTAAACCAGCAAAGCGACTTTGTTTCTGACTGGCTGCTACTGACAGCAGGGCCAGAATTGTGTTTGATGCTCAAGGAAAAGATGACCCCACCCACCTTAGGAGGCTGGCTGCTCAACGTTAAGGACAGACCAGAGTTCTGGAAATGCTGGACTCTACCAAAGACCCAGGCAATCCGCTTCCCTTCCCCAGGCTCCCATTTTCGCAGCTGTAAAAGGAGGTCCTCAGAATGAGTGAGAGTTGACAGGGAGATGACAGGTAGGAGACTATAGAGAATTGTGGCAAAGAGCAGGGGTAGCCTGGGTTCAAATTCTGGCTCTGCCATTTACTAGCTAAGTGGCCTGAAGGAAGGTATTTAAGCACTCTGTGCTTCAGTTTCTTCATCCGCAGAAACCGGGAGGTAGTAGTGCCTACTTCACAACATTGTTAGGGGAGCAAAATGAACACATGCATTGAAAGACCTTAGCACATGGCAAATGCTCAAGAAACTGTAGCTATTTATCGGTGGTCTGCCTGCTAAGAAAGATCTAGAACTTCTGATTAGGATACTGTCTGATTCCAGGGTCCCAGAAAGCCCTAAATATCAAGCTTCTCTAGTGTCCCTCAGCCATCCCACTACTGGATACTAAGTCTCCAGAGTTCCCTCTCCTGGCCCCATCACCATACACACCAGATACATCCTACCCGCTCCCTTCACAGTGCTTTGCCCAGATAAACAGGACATCCACAGACACACAACACACAGCACACAACGCACACGGGCCCACACTTCCACACTCTCACATCATTCCAAGGAGGCGCTCACATACATTTTCCACACCACACATACACAAAGCTCTCTCTTCCCTTTGACTGACTGAGACTTCATTACCAGAAGTTCAGATCCCTTCTCTTTCCAACTCTAAAGTGAAGTGAAAGTTGCTCAGCCGCGTCCAACTCTTTGCGACCCCATGGACTACACAGCAAGGAATTCTCCAGGCCAGAATGCTGGAGTGGGTAGCCTTTCCCTTCACCAGGGGATCTTCCCAACCCAGGGATTGAAACCAGGTCTCCCTCACTGCAGTCGGATTCTTCCAACTCTATATGGGCTCCCAATGACAGAAAGAGCCCCTTCCCGGATCATAGTTGCTGCCGTAATCGCTGCTTCAGAGGTCAGTGCAGAATTACAGCATGAAACACCTGTCATCCAGATTCTCTTTGCTGAGCCTCTCGCCAGCTTCCGTGGCCGGTGTGTACTGGGAGCTGCTCGAAATCACAATCATGTTCTTCCTTGGGTTGAGGTCCGAGGACTAATTATCGGGCCAGAAGAACATAACACGTGTGGAGCTCTAACTTATTTGGATAGCTTGAATTCTCCGCGGCAGTGGTTCAGGTGTCAGGCCAGTCACGGAGAACAATGGGAAGCCGGAAAAAGCAGCTAGCACTGGAAATTCGATTTAAGCAAATGGCTCACCTGTCTTCCAGCTGCCACCTTGCACAGTGACCACCTCTATGGAGTACCCTCTAGCTTCAGATTTCCTCTCAGTCTGTAAAAGCTCTTCCTCCCCACTGCCCTGCCAGGCGAGGCACTAGAGCCGTGATGCAGGAGTCGCAGTGCTCCGACAAAGACCCAGGCTCCTCTAGACCACAGTCCTGCTGGGAGACTTGCGCCAGACACGTCTCTGCTTCTCTCTGGGTAGCACTTTGTCCATCAGCTATGGAAAATTAAAGGCCATGTTCTTGCACTTCCTCTTTGGTGAGTTGTCTGAGATGATCATTTGAGCTCTGCTCACTTATTTCGAAGACGACACGAGGTTCCATCCTGGATTGAAAAGTAGCCCTGACCTTGGAGCTGCCCCTGGACCCGTAGTTATCCCCTGAAGCCAAGAGGATTCACTGATCAGGGCGTTGAGTAAGGGGTGAAGCTTAAGAGCCTTTACCAGTATAATTGTAAAGCCACCCTGAAGGGATCAGATGTCACCTTCCACAACTAAAGACACCTGTAGACAAAAGCCAGGACTAGAGAGCCCAGACCCAGCACAGAGGGAGAGGAGGGGATTGGACTTGTGGGCGGAGGGCTCAGCTTCTGGTCCTGCTTTGCCACCCATCTGCCGAGTGACCTATTCACATCTCTCAAGACGCTTGGTGATGGTGGTGGTGGTTTAGTCGTTCAGTCATGTCTGACTCTTTTGTGACCCTATGGACTCTAGCCTGCCAGGCTTCTCTGTCCATGGGGATTCTCCAGGCAAGGATACTGGAGTGGGTTGCCATGCTCTCCTCCAGCGAATCTTCCCCACCTAGGGATTGAACCTGTGACTTCTGCATTGCAGGAAGTTTCCTGCATTGCAGGCAGGTTCTTTACCGACTGAGCCACCTGGGAGGCCAGTCTCTAAGTTCTCTTCCAATTTTGAGGTTTTTTTTCTTCTCCCTCAGGCTTTTACATAGCATATAACCTATTCTAGAGTTACACACTCTGTCCCCAATCCTGATCCAGTGTTTTGTTGCCAGGGGAAACAGGCCAGCAGACGTGTACAATGATCCTTACTGCCCACACCAGTCACCAAGTGCACGTCCATCCTCCATCAGCAGGGTCACCTTTGTGTCTGGACGACAGCACATTCACATTATTCTTGATGGACTAAGAGCACCATTGGCTACCTGACAGACAAAAAGCAGTGGGTCCTTCATGATGCATTATGTGCTCCTACTGCCAAGGAAACTGACTATCTGATCACATGAGCTGGTGGATACGGAAGGGCTGTGTAAAATATAAAGTATGGTAGAAACGCTAGTTGTTATTAAAATAGTAAAACACTTATCCAGTGTTCTGCTGTGGCTACTTCTTGCCATTCTTGTTGAAATAGGTAATTTATCTTAGCATCTACCTAACCACAGAAAGATTATTTGATGTGTTGTTTCTATAAGCTCCTTCTTACCTAAGTGAGAGGGAAAAAAAAGTTATTTAGCATTTTTAATCCTGGGGCACTGAATTCAGTTTCGATCAGTGTTTTTGACCTTCCTTAATAAGAAAATGCCAGCTTTTCTAGACTGTAATCTGGTTATCTAATACCTTGCTAAAGTGATTAAAATTGATTAAAATGAGGGAATGCTCTTTTAAAAAAAAGAAAGAAAACAGAAAATGATTGGATTTCTATGCCTTAGGTTATAGTTAAGGAAAGATTGAATTAACTTGATCTTGATTGAATAAAGGACACTCTAAACAATTTTAAACTTATTCCAAGTCTGAACATTGTTTCCTGGAATGCTTCAGCACAAAATGTCACTGTCACTTTTATTTTGTAAGTGCATATATCTTTTAATGCATAGATAATGTACTTTATGGAGGCTCTATGAAGAGCATTCACACACACACATAGATATTTATTTACAACTGTTTTGCCAAACCAAAATAGAAAAGGCTTCCTTGACTTTCAAGCACTTGCATTTTCCAATTTGAAGACAGAGAATTATGACTGCAGAGCACCTCATTTACATAACCAAGAGGTGGCAGTATTACATCCATTATGTATTCATTGCACCATGTATCATTAAGCAATAAAAAAAGTAAAATCTGTAAATAAAAATATGTAACAAATATTTCTATCTTTTTAAAATGGCTGCTTTAGTGATAGCCACTAAAAACATTCATTAAAGTGTGATGTTTCCTTGTAAAGAACAATCACTGCCTCCCCCCACCTCCAAAAAAAAAATCAAAGCTAGAAACCACCAGTGAGTTTATAGCAGCTTTGGGAATCCGTACACATCCCCCTCAGTAATCACTTGTTTTCTGGTAGAACATTCACCTCCTTCCAAAATATAGATAAAATTCAATTTTTAAAAAATCACACAATTCTCCAAAGTACAAACTTCTATGTAAAAAACAAGTTAGAATTAAAGTCAAAGAGTTGACTATAAACAGCATCTTACAAACTGGCTATTATTACAGAAAAATAACTATTTAAAATCAAACCTTTTGGTGACCTCCCAAGATTGTTTTGAGCATCTGCTAAATTATACCTTATGACTTGTGATTTGGGTTACAGTCCAATTAAATTTTATCTAAGCTACCTGAATCTGTTCTATTTTGGGTTTTCTATTTCCAACCAGTCTAGGAGATTGAAAAACAATAACAGCAGAAGTAAAGAAACATTTAAAAACTGGAACTATTGGGTCACCAGTTTCTTATAAGAATACTCTCAGTAAAAATCAATACCATAAATATATCTGAGCAGTGAGGAATGGATATTTGGAATAGCAGTTCTTAGAAAAGTACTTTAAATAGAAATTGAGTACTTTACATCCGGCCTTTTAGGCAGCTCAAACTTTCTGTCACTCATAAGAAAATATTTTATTTTAAACCATGAACTACATAATGCAAGATCTCTAAATGCTCACCATCCCTAGAACTAAACCATTTGGAAATATTTTTATTTAATTTATATACTTATGCTACCTACTAGAATCAGCCCACAACCTAACATCTAGAATGTTTTGTTGAACAGGTTCTAAAAGTTACTTAAAAACAAGTAAAGGGCATTTAGAGCCTTAATATCTGATACATACTAAAAATTACCAATTTCTAAAAGAAATATTCTAAGGAAGAGTCAAGAGATCCACGTTTTAATTGTGGGCACTTGAATATTTTAGATCTGTCTTTTTTATTTCTTCTTCTGTATTTAATTTTAAGTCAGTAATTGTGGTTGAAAATGGAGAGTACTGAATATTTTTTTTTCACATATGGCACAAACAGCAAATATTCTCTCAGTGTCTAGACTGAGAACCTAGTCTGGGAAAATTCAATCTATGAACAGGATTCAAAGAGTACACATGAGGATTATGTAGTGAGATGATAGAGAGGAGTGGTGGTGTGCCAATGGCCACATGAGTAGATCAAATACTCCCTTCCAATAACTTCAAAGTGGGCAAGGCTTTTAATTTCTGAAAAGGACTGAGGGAGTTCATTTAATTCTTACAGTCGCCCCTAAGAAATCTTCCAGTTTCATCACTTTGTGGATGAATTTCTAGTCTTGATTTCATTTTTAATCAAATCGGATGCATTCTGTTGTCATTTCCTCCAAAATGAAAATTAAACTGTACTTTAATGTCATAATTGAATTTATATTCTCTTTTGTGGTTGCATCATGACATTTGATGTCTCATCAACCCCTCACCTTCTTGTGTATCCAGATACTCCCCACTCCCATCCCCTGCTTCTATTTTTCCTCCTTACTAAGAGATTTCTTATTCCAAGGAAAGATACACGTTGGTCAAGAGAAGAAGAAATCAACAAGAATACTATCAACATTTATTCGTTTATTTACAGCATGTCAGGTACTCTGCTAAAGAGCTTTACACTGATTAGCTTATGTAATCCTCACAAGGCCATTTCAGGTAGATATTGTAATTGTCCCTCTTTAAAAAAGTAGAACACTGAAACTCAGAGATGTGAACTGACTTGCCTAAAGTCACATAGCTGGTAAATGCCAAAGATACAACATTATTCCATTTAAAGGAGGCACCATCACCCCCAATAATTTCCATTTACTAAATTGCATTGTTTGTCAGATACCATCCTAAGCATCTTACTCGCATCAGTGTATGTAATCCTCACAGGAGCTGACATTATCTCTATTTTAGAGATAAGCAAATGGAGACACAAAAGTTATATAACCTGCATAAGGGCAAATAGACTGTAACCTGGGATTCAAGCCCACCTCTCTGTTGACTCCAAAACTCTTAAATGTCCTGCTCGAAAATACACAGAACTGAAGGTGGGCTCCAAGGATGACTCAGTTTATGAAAACCATACTCAGATAATTCATGGAGCTGTTCAAAGATGAAATTTTGACTTTATGCTTCTGAGTGATAGCTCCCCTTCAAAAGTAGAGCCAGGGACTCTCTCTGCACAGAAACTCACATTTCCCCTTTACTCAGTGTAGTGCTGGGTTCTGTCCTGTAAGGAGGAGTCATTCCAGAAAGAAACCTGCTCCTGTCAACCTTCTGATTCAGAAAAGTCTTAATTGACTAGTTTCATCAACAGAGTTGAAGATCTTGCCCATATAGATACCACTTATAGACATAAATGATTTCTTGCCAACACTGATACCATCAAAACACCATACTAGTAACGAATCCCTTTGGATTTCACAGATTCTTTGGAGTGGCGCTGGTTGAAGAAGGTCCTGAATATTTGCATATGAGGGGACAGATCATTGAAGAGTAAGATCTAAGAGATCCAAAGAAATGAATTAGAAATGGGAGAATTTCAGACACACTTTATGGATTGTAATGCAAACCTAGGACTACAAAGCATCCTTTTTCTCAGGAAAAAAAAGCTTCTTGGCACTAATGCACCATGAAGCAGAGCTATCTACAAAAGACCACAATTAAAAAATCTTTCTTTTACTTTGTACTAAAGAACTGATTTCTATCTTAGTCTCCAAAGATTAAAAAGGCTCATGTGCAAAGATAGAGACATCTATGTCTTGAATTATTAAAGTTGTCAGTCCCTATTTTTAAAAAGTCAAATTAATGTGCAGTCCTGGATGTCTGAGCCTCATTTCCACCTGCAGGAGACAGCAGGAAAGATGCTGGCTCCCTCTCTCCATTTCTTTGTTAAGTAATGAACAATCTGAAATGATGAATTATTTGTAATCAACCTGTCCATTTAAAAAAAGACATGTCTAAAGAGAAACATAATCATCATCAGTTGAAGTTTGGGTTCAGTAGCATGCTTGTCTTTGGAAACCTATTAATAAGTATTAAATCTTATCTGTTGGTGTGTGCATTAGAAATTTATTGCAAGCTAGTCTGCTGGCTTTGCCCTATGCTATGCTGTATATTGCTGGTATGTATCATGAAAAAGCTTAGCAATATGGTCTTACCTCAGAGACTTTCTGTTTAAGCATTGTACCCATGAATATGGGTTATTTCAACCAGAGTAAGTACCATGAAGATAAGACTTTAAGTCAAAGTCTCTCTGATCTGGGGCAAATTATTTAACCATTGTGCCTTAGTTTTCTTTTGTATAAAATACAGTGTTTGATTCATTCATTCCACAGGGGTTTTGGGTAGCTATTATATGCCCAGCACTAAGACTGTCCTGGTAAACAAGACAAAGACTTTGCTTTTGTGCTGCTTGTAGTCTAAGTGGAGAGGCATCCAATAAATATATAAACAAATAATAAAATATATAATTTCACAGAGTAATATTTCTATGAAAAAATAAAGTAGAATAAAGAAATAGAGAGGGATGGGTAAAATGGATGGACTGTCTTTTTGATAGAATGTTCCACAAAGGCTTATTTGAGGTAGAGACTTCTGAGCAGAAGCCCAAATAATATAAAGAATCCAGTCATGCAAAAATTTAGTAGAAGAGCTTTCCAGGCAGAAGTAGACAGAGCAAAAACTCTAAGGTGAATTGCTTAATATGTTGGAGGTACAAGCTGGAACACAGGAAAGAAAATTGGGAGCAGCAGGAGATATGGCAAGATCATAGAGGGGCTTCTATGCCATTGTAAAACTGTGGGTTTTTTCTAAGTGTGATTGGAGGTTGCTTTGAGTTTAAGCAAGGAAATGATTTTATCTGACTTACATTATTTAGAGACAATTCTGTCTGCTCTGCAGAGAAGAAACTATAGGAGAACAAGGGTGGAACAGAGAGCAGTGGGGAAACTATTATAAAAATCCAGACAAGAAATGATGTTGGCTTAGACCCAGATTATTTTTAGCAGAAGTGGTAAGAAACTATCAGATTTGGG
This sequence comes from Neotragus pygmaeus, assembly GCA_006410875.1. Lineage (NCBI taxonomy): Eukaryota > Metazoa > Chordata > Mammalia > Artiodactyla > Bovidae > Neotragus > Neotragus pygmaeus. The sequence goes on along the minus strand of SJYV01042935.1, from coordinate 23,905 downwards.
ACATTATTTTAGAGGCAGAGCCAACACAATTTCTTGATAGATTAGGTATGATCTGTGAAGGAAAGAGAGATACCAAGGATGATTCTGATCAACAATTTAGGCCTGATCAACTGAAAGGTTCAAATTGATATCATCTGGGATACAGATGGAAGAAACAGTTTGGAGCAGTCATAACTTCCTTTGGACATATGAAGTCTGACATTCCTATGAGACTGTTGTCATTGTTCAGTTGCTCAGTCATGTCCAACTCTGCAGCATGCCAGGCTTCCCTGTCCATCATCAACTCCCTCAGCTTGCTCAAATTCACGTGCATTGAGTCAGCGATGCCTTCCAACCACCTTATCCTCTGTCATCCCCTTCTCCTTCTGCCTTCAATCTTTCCCAGCATCAGAGTCTTTTCCACTAAGTCAGATCTTTGCATCAGGTGACAAAAGAATTGGAGCTTCAGCTTCAGCATCAGTCCTTCCAATGAATATTCAGGATTGATTTCTTTGGGGATTGATTGGCTTGATCTCTTTGCAGTCCAAGGGTCTTTCAAGAGTCTTTTCCAACATCACAGTTCAAAAGCATCAATTCTTTGGTGCTCAGCCTTCTTTATGGTCCAATTCTCACATCCATACATAACTATTAGAAAAATCATAGATTTGACTATAGGGACCTTTGTCGGCAAAGCAATTTCTCTGCTTTTTAATATGCTGTCTAGATTTGTCATAGCTTTCCTCCCAAGGAGCAAGTGTATCCTGTGAGATACTTAAGTGGAAATGTTGAGTCAACCATTGTGTCTGGAACAGAGAGTGCTTATCTATGGAGAGAAAGACGGGAATTTGATGGTTTTTGAAGCCATGAAAATGGAAAATCACCTTGTAAAGGTCAGGGGCGGTGGCGGAGAGCGCCAGGCTGTGAAGGCACAGGAGCAGCCGAGAGGAGCTACCCCACGTCCGAGGAGCGGTGGCTGCATGGGCACACGAGGGTCGAGGGGAGCTACTCCACATTCAAGGTCAGGAGTGGGGGCCATGAGAAGTTACCCCTTGTCCAAGGTAAGGAGCAGCGACTGCGCCTTGCTGGAACAGCTCTGAAGAGATACCTCACGTACAAGGTAAGAGAAACCCAAGTAAGACAGTAGGTGTTGCGAGAGGGCATCAGAGGGCAGACACACAAACCATAATCACAGAAAACTAGTCAGTCTAATCACACGGACCATAGCCTTGTCTAACTCAATGAAACTAAGCCATGGCCTGTGGGGCCACTCAAGATGGCTGGGTCATGGTGGAAAGGTCTGATAGAATGTGGTCCACTGGAGAAGGGAAAGGCAAACCACTTCAGTATTCTTGCCTTGAGAACCCCATGAACANTCAAGTTGATTTTTCCTTATTCATGCTGGAAAAGACTTTTCTCTTTAAGCAACCAAATATGGATCACAGCGGGAAGTATTAACTTCTAACACTCTCTGAAGAGCACAAACCTTCTGTTATTCCATTCACATAAAATACCAGTTGACAGATGGTATTTGCCAGAAAATAGGGGAGAAAAGCATTTGAACAGAGATTTATAAATTGAAAATTCTCTCAAGAAAAGTACCTGTCTATTTAGTTGGATATTAAAGAGATAATAAGTCTGGGGTCAGTGTAGGAAAATGTAAAGATAAGAGGAAAGGAATTTTGATCCTAAGCCTACTTTAATTCTTAACTAGCTATGTGACTTTCATTAACTACTTGCCCTCTCTGGGTCTAAGTTTTCTCCTAGATTTAATAAGGAAACTGAACTAGAAAATGTATTAAATTNAGGAAAATGTAAAGATAAGAGGAAAGGAATTTTGATCCTAAGCCTACTTTAATTCTTAACTAGCTATGTGACTTTCATTAACTACTTGCCCTCTCTGGGTCTAAGTTTTCTCCTAGATTTAATAAGGAAACTGAACTAGAAAATGTATTAAATTCCTTTTGGTGCTAGCATTCTATGATTCTTCATTCATTCTTTCATCCATTCAGTAAATGCATCTTGAACGCATAATTATGTGGCAGGCACTCTGCTCATTGCTAGGAGTATAATGTTAAATAAGAAACAGTCCTTATATTCACTGACCTCTATCTAGTAGGGAAAAGAGAGACATAGTAGAACATTGACAAGTTGTGTGGTCAGTTCTAGAATGGTAGTGGAAAGGAAGAGTTATGCACTGGGGTAATATCTCATCCTCATGCCTTCCTCAGCACAAGCTGGGCTGGCAAGGGAGAGATTTCTGGGGGCAGTGACACCAAACTGAACCTTCAAGATGAATGGGATTTCATTAAGGAGATAAAAAGTGTGGGCCTAGGAGGCAGTCTATGCAGAAGAATCAGTAGGAACAAAGACTGAAAGCATAAAATGGCAGGAAGCCTGTAACTACAAGTTCTGATGTTATGGGAACTTGGAATTTTCAGCACAGGGACAAAGCTAGATGATAAGGCTCAGCTCATAAAGGACCCCTTGCATAAAGCTAAGAAAACTGGAATTTATTCTCAAAGAAAAGGAGAGCCATACTAAGACTTTGGGCGTGAGAACACGAAGGTCAGGTTTGTATTCTGACAGAAGCAGGCACGATGTACAAGTGGGGGTAGGACCAGATAATTCACTGAAAAGCTATTGTCACAATCTAGGTATGATCCCATGGCTTAAATAAGGACAGTAAGGGTGGCTGCATATGGTTGTTCAGATTTGTCACTGCACAAGAGTGCTTGACTCAGGGGGCAAATGGGAGCTGGAATCTTGTCTGGGCTCCAGTCACCAAGAGCTTCAGTGAGAGGCCTTACCCTATTTGAGAAAGAGACACTGTGTTCTAATTCACATGAAGAAGACATAAGGGCTGGCATTGGCCCTGAGGGTAGTGGTCACAGATATGGAATAGATTTGAGAAATATTTAGGATGGATGTAAGCAGGACTTTTAAAAATGCTGTTAATATTAAATCTAATTATTTGGTATTTTTAGAAATATCTTATTATGTGGCATTGATCTTTCCCCTCATTAACTTTGAAAACATAAGTTCTGAACTACAAAAATTAAGTTTATTTAAGAAAAACTACCAGAGTTAACAGAAGTTGTCAGTCCAAATATTAACCCTGCCATGTGTGGTATACAAATACTGTCACATGGGGTGGGCTATGAAAGATGGAAAATAAAATCTCTTATGACCATAATGCTTCATGGCCTCTTGGTCTATTTATTTATTTTATTGAGTTTGATTTTCACACATATCTTCTAAGGGAGGCAAAACAAATAGCCTTTTTCCATTTTTATAAATTAATAAACCTAGGATCAGAAAAGCTAAGGGACTGGGCTGTGGTCGCACATGCAGACTCAGATACAAGATAAGAACCCAGGTTCCCAGGCTACCATGCCAACGCTTGTCATTCCTTCACACTGGCTAGCCTCCATGACTACCCTGCCTATTACAGTCTCACTGCTAAACTAGTCTGAGAGATGCAATAGCTGAAAAACCTATATTAATTTTCAGTAATCATCTTGCAGAAATAACACTGATACTTAGAGTTCATTAGTTAAGATTATTTATTCAACTAGAAAAAAATAGTGTCATTCCCATTGGAGTAATGAAGCTGACAGAATTGGAGGAGGTACCTTTTCTCTGGCATCCATTCCAGCATCTGGGCCTTTGACTCCTGTGGATCAAGAATTTAGAAAGAGTACTGTGAGAATAACTTGTCTCTGCTCCACAATAGCTGAGAGTGATTGAGAGAGACTGATTTACTATATGAAATTGGTTTACACAATTAAGAAGGCTGACACGTCCCATGGTATGCAGTCAGCAAACTGCAGACCCAGAAGAGTCCATGATGCAGTTCTAGTCCAAGTCTGAAAGCCTGAGAATCAGAAGAGCCAATGCTATATGTTTCAGTCCAAAAACCAGTGATGCAAGACCCAAGAAGACCTAATGTTTCAGTTCAAGTCTGAAGGCAGGAAAATACTCCCAGCTCAGCAGTCAGGAAAGAGGAATTCCCTTTTAGCCACAGGAGAGTCAGCATTTTTGTTTTATTCAGGCTTTTCAACTAATTAAATGAGGCCCACTCACATCATGAGGGCATTCTACTTTACTTAGTTCAGATTCAAGTTAATCTCATCCATAAATACCCTTGCAGAGTTGCCTAGAATAATGCTGACCAAATATCTGGACGCATCATGGCCCACTCAAGTTGACACATAAAAGTAACCATCAAAGTAGATATATCATAATTATTTGTGAAATAGATGAATGGATTCAATAAACAGTCCTCTGCATCTACTCTGTGCCAACCTCTATAGTAGATGCTAAGGACACTATTGAGACACAGTCCCCACCCTTGCAGGTCTCACAATCTAGTAAGAAAGGCAAATAGGCAGGAAAAATAGACTATGATGAGTGCTTTGGTTGGGGTAAGCCCAAGGTGCTCTGGAAATACAAAGAATGTCCTGAAGGTAGTCAGGCCCATGGGATCACCAGTCCTTTCTCCCTGAGCTCTAGAGTCTTATGTCTCTCTTCTTCACTGCAATAATCATATTTTGTATATCTATAGTTCTTCTTCAGAGTAGGACATAAGCTACCCTTCAAGAGAGGGGCCTCAAATCTCCCTGAAATGATCTTGGCTCAGAAGCCATGTGAGGCTGTAATGGAAGAGGGCACCATCTTGGATCAGCTCTTATCCACAATCTCAGGAGTCTATGCCTTATTTCCCATTTAAGCTTCTGGAGGTAAATGTTCTCATCCCAAGTCCTAAAGAATATGATTCTATTCTCTAGTGGACATTTATGTTCCCGGCCAATAACTTGTTAGATATGCTAGGGAGAGAAAAGGGGGTGGGGTGGGGTGCTAAGGTGGGTAGGCCAAAGGGACAGGATATCCTGAAACATTTCATTTGCTTTAAACTTTTTTCCTGTCATGTCTCCTCCTCCACTGTATCCCCAACCTCATTTTGGTTCGCACAGCATCAGTCTCTCAAACACACTGTTATAATTGAGGAGCATTTTACTATTGTCTGAAGGCATTAGGAGTTGGCTTAACAGCTCGGCTATTATATTCAACAGAGACTATTCAAATTATAAATAATGCTCATCACCAGCTCTTTTCATTTTAATTTCTCGCCCATGTATGATATCTCTGCTTGCCAGAATGACAGCTCACTATCAGTGAGCCAACATGGATAGAGAAAGAAAACACCCAAAAGAGAATATGAAACTAGCTGAGAAGTTCAGCATACATCTTTCTCTGCTGAGTCTGATCTTGGAAGAGAGGAGAGCACTTTCAGTGAGAGCTGGAAATCTAGGACAGTGTGTCTCTAAGAAATGGAAATCCCAAATCCTGTAGCTAGTCTGCTTCTCCAAACCGGGAAGATGTTTCATGCTGCTGCAGTTTTCCCAAGGGACTCAGTGTACTGAGTGTCCTCTGTGGATTTGCCTCCCCTGCCTTGTCTACCTGGCAAGCCTCTACTTTTCTTTCAAGACTCAAACCTCACTTCCTCTTGAAAACCCCGCAGTAATATTCAAAGGTTGGCTTTATTTTCATGTGCTTATAATGGCACCCCACTCCAGTACTCTTGCATGGAGAATCCCATGGACGGAGGAGCCTGGTGGGCTGCAGTCCATGGGGTCACGAAGAGTCAGACACGACTGAGCAACTTCCCTTTCACTTTTCAGCTTCATGCGTTGGAGAAGGAAATGGCACCCCACTCCAGTACTCTTGCCTGGCAAATCCCATGGATGGAGGAGCCTGGTAGGCTGCAGTCCATGGGGTGGCTAGGAGTCAGACACCACTGAGCAACTTCACTTTCACTTTTCACTTTCATGCATTGGAGAAGGAAATAGCAACCCACTCCAGTGTTCTTGCCTAGAGAATCCCAGGAATGGGGGAGCCTGGTGGGCTGCCATCTCTGGGGTCACACAGAGTCGGACACGACTGAAGCGACTTAGCAGCAGCAGCATAACAGTTTTACACTTTTTCTTTGGAAAAACTTTTATATTTACAAAAGAGTTGCAAATGTAATGCAGTTTCCACAAATCATTCACTTAGCTTCCCTAATGTTACCATCTCATGGATTCATTACACATTAATTAAAACTAAGAAATTAGCATTGGTACAATACTACTAACTCAACTATAGAACTTACTTGGATTTCACCAGTTTTCCACTGATATCCATTTTCTGTGCCAGGAGCCAGAGCAAGATACTACATTGCATTTAGCTGTCAATGTCTCTTTAGTTCTCTCCCATCTGACAGTTTCTCTCTCTTTCCTTATTTTTAACCTTGACACTTCTGAAGAGTACTGGTCAGATATTTTTCAAAATGTCATGTTTTTCCACTGTAAAGTTATTATCGTTCCTTTTCCATACTCTATTCATTAGAAGTGAGTCACTAAGTCCAACCCACACACGAGAAGAGAGGAACAAAGTTATACTTCCTGGAAGAAAAAGCAGCAAATAATTTGTGGACATTTGTTAAAACCACCACAGTAACTAATAAATATTTGGGGGAATACTTTGAGGCTATACATTTATCCCATTTTGCCTTAAAGTTTCAGCTATTAACTTTAGCATTCATCATATCTTGCCTGCAGTATTTATCACTATAGTATTCTAACAGTGATTTTATGTTTCTCTCATCCTTCCACATTTTAATTAGAATTCTTCTATAAGGAAGATTCATCCCTTCTCCTCATTAATTTATTCAATCATTCATTTATCTCCATTTGGAATTATGGGAGTTGATTATACTTTAGGTTATGACTCAACACTGAAACAATTTGGTGTTCAAATTTCCAAGTGTTAGATACAGGAGCAATTTTACTTTGGTTCTTGGGTCACTTCGGCGTCACCTGTAACATTGTATTACAACTTACCAATCTCATCCAAGAAGACTTTAAATCCTTGAAGACAGAAGTGTCTTATTTATCTTTGCATTCCTAGGGGCTGAACACAGGGCCAGACACATAGTAGGTCCTTGATTAAAGCCTGTTGAATGAATGAGCAGATTTTTCTCACTTTATTACAGAATCTATCACTTTGGTCCTACACAGGCCCATCTGAGGCCAGGGGAAACTTGGATCTGCATTGTTTGCGAAGAGTTTATCATTTTTATTTGGACATCATTTAACACAGTTGTAGATCAATTTTGTGAACAGAATCGCTGCAGCCAAAGAAGGGGTGTTGTTGAATGGGTGAGCAGAGATAAAGTGTCTGAAACAGTGAGAGTGCTCCCAGAATCCTGGCCTCCCAGGTTGGAAACGTGCTTTGTGAAAAGCACTTGGAAGCCATCTGCTTCCTGAACACGAGGCCCACACACTCTCCTTCTGACTGAAAAGTTGTCACCCCGACACTCCAGGCGGGAGCAGGAGAGCTATATAGATTTTAAAGTAAGGCTATTCAGGCAAATCTTTGGCTGAGCAATGTAACACTTGAAGATAATGTCTTCTATATCTCAGCATTTTTGACATTTATTTTCACTTTCTGATTTACATTATTCTGGGAGAAAAAGCCAGCAAATGGCAGAATTTTAGAAAATCTATGACTCTCACCCATTTTTGTCTTTAGTGGGGATCACCAATCCAGGTTTCTTGATAGAAAGCCCAAAGCTCCTGCAGGCAAAGCTGTATGGGATGTTCTTGGTCTCTGCCCAGGCACCACAGAGCTAGAAAAGGCTGCCCTTAGGCGAACCACAGCTACTGTGGTCTTTCAAAGACCAGAAGAGGAAGATAAGCCGTGATCTTTGTGGCAGGGTAAAAACCTTTCTAGAACAGCAGCAGAGTTGGCTAATGAGTCCATCAGACTTGAGCTGGAATCTTTTTAACCTCTTTCTTGCTGTATGAACTTAAACAAATGACTTAGCTCTCCAAACCTCAGCTTCTTCATTTGTAAAATGGTGATGATAATAGCCCCAACCAAACAAGTGGGTATAATGAGACAGTGGATGTAAAGCCCCTAATGGAGTGCTTGACTCACAGTAGGTGTTCAAGAATAACATTTGTCATGAATGTGTCCCCACGGCTCCAAACACTCACATTCCCCAAGCACTTCTTGCACTTTCAAGTTCTTACCTAGTCGGCACTAACTGAATACCTGATGCTGCTCTGTTGTCCCAGATGTGAACACAATTAGCAAGCCTTCTTCCCAGGCTTCAGCCAGCAACCTCACCTTCTAGCCTTTGATCGTGTTTATAGAGCTCCCCCAAATGGATCCCCGAAAGTTTCAAAGAGTTACCAGCTTCCAAAGTCTCCAACAGCAACCTCCTGCTTGTATTTACTGTCCTCTCTTCAGACCATCCCGTGGCTCTTTTGACGGTATACCATGTTCTAGTAACGGGGGATGAAGTCTCTTGTGTTTGTCCCTAGGTGGCCATGTTGCTTCTTAATCAAGGGTTGCAGGATTTTTTGGTTTTTTAAAAAAGGAGACATGGGGAAAAATTCACTCCCTGTCAGCCATTATCCCAAGAAAAATGCTCCTATACGAGAATTGATCATCACCTGGAAGACCTGATTAGAATGCAGTGACTAGAGTTTGGAATGATCCTTGACTTTTGAGTAGCACGATTCTAAAACACAGACCTCTAGCACATGTCTCAGCTTCCCGTGCAGCCAGGCTTCCTCCTGCCCTGTCAGGCTGATGGAGATGGATCTCTGAGAACAAGGCTTTAGGTCAGGCCAGCACAGCACTGAACATTCTATAAGCTGACAATAAATAATACCAACATATTATAAGCATCTATAAAAATGATATTGCCTGACCTCCTGCAGTGCAAGATAAAACTCAGGTAATCAGGAGCTAATTGGCCACTTTTAGGGCACCAGTTCCCTGCCATCAGTCTCTGGCCTCCAGGACTGTGGTTTGATCTGTGCCATTGAGAAGAAAAGTTGGTAATCGGGCAGGTTATTTGTCTCTAAATATCTGAGGAGAAGCCACAAAATGAAGAGCCAAAAATTATTCACTGTGGTCAGGGGGGAGAAAGAGATTACAGAGCTTAAACTGTGTTTTTCCAAGCATTAGGCTAGCTGCATTATTAATGAAAACAGCATGTAACAAAAGGTGAAACAGAAGGCATTCTCGAGACTCATCATTAAAATCATTTTACTACCTGATATTTGTAGGCAAGTTAGTCAGGGATAGAAGGCTACAAGCCTCCTTATGAGTCTCCAGAATTGAGGGACAAGGTCAGGCAGTGTCATTCTGATTGGGATAATAAGAATTGAAAATGAAATAGATGGGGTTAGCCATCTGTGGAAATCTTTTCAGAAGCAACCAACCCTAAGAGATGACTTGAAAATGTGTTGCTAATGAAATGAAGGCCAGTCCCTAAAATTTCCTCAGGAAGATGCCAATCAAAATGTCACGCATTTAGGATCTGCTGTGATCTCAGAATTGTTGATTAGATTGGGAGTCAATAACAGCTGGAATCTTACACTTACTTGAGGAGTGACCTTGGGTGAGTTTTTGGACCTGTCTGAGACTTGGTTTCTTCATCTGCAACACGATAAAGGCTAATACATACCTAATAGAATCACTGTATTATATGAAAACATTCATTAGAAAGCACATTGTAAATGATACCAGCCCTAAAATATTAGTTTGATGATGATGATTAAAGTGACAAAAGTGCAAGTGGACATGGGCTCTAGAAAAGGGACCACTGCCGTGTATTGATATATTCCATTTAACTGATTGTGACTAGGCCTTTCTGCCTGGTTTAGGAATATCTTAGGATGGGACTGTGCTCTACCTATCTCCTGTAACCCTCACAGCTCCAATTACCAGTGATTTGTCCTCCAAAGCCCCCACACATCTCAGAGTTATTCTTCCCACCTGGAGCCATGTATCTGCCCTTACTTTGAGGAGCACGCCCCTTTCCTTGTTTTCTTTCTCCTATCACTTTTCTTTTGCTTATTATTCCCTCAAATACACACATATATGTGGGGCTTCCCAGATGCCACAGTGGTAAGGAATCCACCTGTCAGTGCAGGAGATGCAAGAGATGTGGGTTCGATCCCAGGGTCGGGAAGATCTCTTAGAGAAGGGAATGGCAACCCACTCCAGTATTCTTGCCTGGGGAAGTCCATGGACAGAGGAGCCTGGCGGGCTACTGTCCATGCGGTCACAAAGAGTCAGACATGACTGAGCACACATACACGTGTGTGTGTATCAGATCAAAAGTAAGTGCCTTTGATTAGATCAACAACCTTAGCTTTTTTTTTAATTTTTAATTTTTACTTTATTTTGCTTTACAATACTGTATTGGTTTTGCCATACATTGACATGAATCAGCCACGGGTGTACATGAGTTCTCAATCCTGAACCCCCCTCCCACCTTCCACCCCATATCATCTCTCTGGATCATCCCCGTGCGCCAGCCCCAATAACCTTAGCTTTTGATCTAAAGTCCCTTTATCTCCTGGTGGAGTAGGGACCATATTGGTTTATCTATTTTGTTTGGAGTCTAGCCCAGAATTCCCCTAGTGTAAGTATTCCAAAATATTTGGTGGTTAATGGTGCTACAGTCCTAGGAGATCACCAAGTCTCTGTACAATGTTATACTTTATCATGTCATTCTGCAATTGATTTCAACTACATAGACATCTTCTACTCATGCCTCCATCCCCACCAGTTCTGTCAGCGCTACAGACTCTACTGTTGACGAATCAACATTGTGTTCTGCACTGGCTATGCATTGTCAGTACACATAATATCCCTTGATTGTTTTGCGACGCATTGGATATAGACTTCTACAGCAGAGGAACATTTCAGTGAGGAATCAGGAAAACTGGGTTCAGGTTCTCAGGCTACTGTTGACTAGGTTCGTGATCTTAGACAAGTCATTGTATTTGTTGAATTTCAGTTTGCTCATCTGTAAAACTGGGATGATCACTGCTTCTCTGCTTGTTTCACAAGCCATTGTAAGGATTTCAAAGCATTCTACACTTATGCCTCTCCTAATGTCTATTACATTGTGCTTTAATTGTTTGTTTACTTTCCTGTGTCCTCCATCAGAGTAGCAGTTTCCTGAGAGCAGGACCATCTGTGTTGCCAGAATCTGGCAGAAACTCAGGCACATAACAGATTCTCAATGATATTTGTTGAAAGAATGAGCACATGGATAAGTAAGGTCATGATTGTGAAGGTNTTTCCTGTGTCCTCCATCAGAGTAGCAGTTTCCTGAGAGCAGGACCATCTGTGTTGCCAGAATCTGGCAGAAACTCAGGCACATAACAGATTCTCAATGATATTTGTTGAAAGAATGAGCACATGGATAAGTAAGGTCATGATTGTGAAGGTGCCCTGTAAATATGAAAACGTATGCAAAATTATTTCAAAATGTCCTAGTGAGGCAAGTATGTCAGTATTTGCATACCCATTTTACAGATGGAGGAAGATATCAGAGGGATAAAGTGCACTGTCAAGGTGATATGAGTTGGTCAAGGAAAAAGAGCTCCCTGTCTCTTGACATCTGTCCAGCTCATTTCCCACTGTAGTTCACTGTCTCTAACTTTGCTATCAATATTATTATTCTTACTGTTTGGAGTTTTTAGGTATTCTAACCTGGGCTGTGTGGAATGAGGTTGTGGTAGTGCCCAATCTAGCTTGGACCTTTCAGAGACATTACAGAGTATAAAGTGATTGGTTGTATATAAATCCCATTCTGCAGCTTTAAAAAAAAAAATCTGTTTGCTTGCAAGGCTATCTATTAGGCCAGTAAAGTCAGTATGAAAGGACACAACTTTTCAGCAGAGTCCAGCTCAGTAAGAAATCGGTACCAAAGAACTGGAGTTAAAAATATTTGCAGGAGTGATTATTTGTGGATAATTAGACAATTGACAGGAAGCCTGGCTCCCCTAAAGCTCTTTAAACCACCTTCCCCCCCCCTCAGGAAACCACGTAACTTGCTCTTATTTTATTAAAAAATTGTTACCCTAGGATTTTTCCAGCTAGAATGGATGCTAAAAGAGCAGCAATCACCTTTATGAAACAAGTGCAGGACAGTTTTCAGGAGCCCTGCAATTGCAATGTGGTGTCTCAATCAATTATATTGAAATAGCAGCAGCTGCAGAGGTGTTGTTACCATAGAAACACAATAAGCATAGCTTATAGAAGTGGACAACAGGACCTAAGCCCTCCCTGCCCAGGCACTTCTATGTGAAGATGTTTCAGTAATTATGCCAACTTATGGCACACACAAATGTCCATTTTAATACATAGAGCACAGTCCCCCGAAACCTTCCCTAAATTTCCCTTCGGGGATTGTATTACAGCAAATCTACTGAGTAACCAAACCTAGACGCGCTCCAAGAAAAGTCTGTGTTTTGCTTCAGTTCCATGCTACAAGCTACAGCAGTCATCCTTTCTGCTCTACCGTTATCTTCCTGCCTTAAGCAGGCCCTTAACTTTTCTCAGCTGGGCTTTTGCAATAACCCCTCAGGTGATCCCCCTGCCCTATTTATTCTGGATCACCCACAACTCTTCCTTTACATTTTTTTCTAGAGTGATCTCTCTAAAATTCAAATATTTGATTGTGTTATTAATACTGTCTCATGAAAATCCTTTCCAGTTGTGTTCCATAACCTCAGTTATGTCTCCAAAAATNCTGGATCACCCACAACTCTTCCTTTACATTTTTTTCTAGAGTGATCTCTCTAAAATTCAAATATTTGATTGTGTTATTAATACTGTCTCATGAAAATCCTTTCCAGTTGTGTTCCATAACCTCAGTTATGTCTCCAAAAATGTATTCTGGGGTTCCATCATCAAATATGTTTGAAAAGTGTTTCTTAAATATCCCTATTTCTGGCCATTCACTGTACATTCTGGTGTATTGAGAGCTCTGAGAAGAGTAATACAGAAAAACTGATTTGGGTAAACCCAATGCTTCCATACTTGTTTGCCCATAGAACTCTCTATTGTACTACTTTTATCAGCATGCCAAGAGCACTAATTACCCATTTATCAGTCTCTTCAGCATCAAAACCAAGTACCACTTTCCAAAAAATAGCTGGGCAAGGTGTCAGTAGCTGAGAGATTTCTTATACTCCTGTTCCTTTTAGTTACAAGTTACCCAGAAAACTTTCAGTTCTTTTTTTAAGCTCATTGACCTGGATATGTTACTAATTAATTAGCTTTATTTTATAGAGAAGTTTTAAATTCACAGCAAAATTCAAAGGTAAGTACAGAGAGGTCCCACACACCCCTGCCACCACACATGCACAGCCTCCCCCACTATGGACATCCTGCCCACAGTGATACATCAGTTATAATTGATGAACATTATCACCCAAAGTCCATCTTTTACATTGGGTTCACTCTTAGNTCAAAGGTAAGTACAGAGAGGTCCCACACACCCCTGCCACCACACATGCACAGCCTCCCCCACTATGGACATCCTGCCCACAGTGATACATCAGTTATAATTGATGAACATTATCACCCAAAGTCCATCTTTTACATTGGGTTCACTCTTAGTGTATATCTTAAATTTTCACTATGCATTAAATTGGTTATCAATTTTTAAGTTCTATTGGGATTGCACTTTTATTTAAAATAGGAGCACTAAGCAATCTATTTTTAAGAATCAAGTTTTCCAGTATGGAGGTTCCTATGAAAACTAAAAGTAGAACTATGTGTGATCCAGTAATTCTATTTCTATGCAGGATAAAAACTGAAAACACGAATTCAAAAAGATACATATACCCCAATGTTTGTAACAGCATTGTTTACAATAGCCAAGATATAGAGCCAACTCAAATTATGTATATAATAGAATGGAATAGAATATTATATATTGTTATTTATATATTTTATTACTATATTATAATAAATGCTGCTGCTGCTGCTAAGTCATCTCAGTCGTGTCCGACTCTGTGCGACCCCATAGACGGCAGCCCACCAGGGCAGCCCCCGTCCCTGGGATTCTCCAGGCAAGAACACTGGAGTGGGTTGCCATTTCCTTCTCCAATGCATGAAAGTGAAAAGTGAAAGTGAAGTCGCTCAGTCGTGTCCGACNATCACTTCCACTAGCTTTGTTCATAGTGATGCTTTCTAAGGCCCACTTGACTTCACATTCCAGGATGTCTGGCTCTAGGTGAGTGATCACACCATCGTGATTATCTGGGTCATGAAGATCTTTTTCGTCAAGATTCAATAAATGTCCTTCATAAAGAACTATACTATACCATGAACTTGTTTATACATCAACCTTAGGAAATCAGTTGTTTTCCTTAGCAAGATTTCCCACAGAGCTAGAGGCTAATCCTTTCCTACCATCAATAGTATGCCACCAAGAACAGTAAACAAACAGAAGAGATGTGAGCTGAATTTTGAAGAGGGGATAGAAATTTGCCAGTTGAGAGGTGGCAGAGTGGCATCTGCTATGGACTGGATTGTGTCCTCCCCAAATTCCTATGTTGAAGCTCTAACCCCCCACCATGTCACTGTATTGGAGAGTCTTTAAGAAGGTGATTAAGGTTAAACAAGGTTGTGAGCATGAAGCCCTAATTCAACCGAACTGATACCTTAATAAGAATGGGAAGAGTCACCAGCACTCTCTCCCACAGAGAGAAGGTGGCTGTCTGCAAGACAGGAAGAGATTCCTCACCAGAACCCCACTGTGCTGGGACTATGATCTCAAACTTCCAACCTCCAGAATGGTGAGAAATACATTTCTGTTGTTTAAGCCACCATGTCTATGATATTATATAGTTTGTGGCAGCTCCAGCACACTAAGACAGCATCCAAACAGAGAGAGTGACACCATAAGAAGAGAGTTTGCAAAGAGTAGTAGGCACTGAAGCCAGATTGTAAAAGCCCTTTATATCATGCTAAGAGTTTTCAAAAGGATTAAGTCCAATTTGTGTTCTCCTCAGCAGTAGTTATGGTGTTTTAGGAAAACGTACAAGAATAGTAAAACCAGTCTAGAAATAGGTCTTGAAACAGTGAAAGCTCCAGGAACTGAAAAAGCAAGATTGATAAAGGACTATCTGATTTTCAGGAATGGAATTTTCGGTGCCCACGTCATTTCTGAACTGAATTATCATAATAACTCCTTAGCTGTTCTCTGTACATCCAAAGTGGGCTCCTCCTACCTCCGACAACCCATTTTTTCTGTGCAGCTAGAGTTGTAGATCAACAATTCTTAAAATTGGGTGTGCATCAAGATAACTGGGAGACTTGTTAAAACAGATTGCTGGCCCCCCTCCCAGGGGCTCTGTATCAGCAGGTCCAGGTTAGGGCGTGAGATTTTGCACTTTGGACAGCTGCCAGGTGATGCTTTTGCTGTGAAACCTTGGACCATACTTGGAAGGCCACTGAAAGAAAAACAAATCTGATTAGTCTCTTGCTAAAAACTCTTCCATATCTCCTTACTTCCCCAGGATAAAGTCCTTACTCTGGCTAACAAAGTTCTAGATTGTCTCGCCTTTTCTTTTGTCTTCTGCTTCATATTTCATCCCTTCCCTTGTTGACCTGTGTGATACTCCCTATTCTTGCTTTCTGCTTAATGCTTCTATGATTGTGCATATATTTTTCCATCTGTCTAGAGCTTCCAATAGAACCGTTTCTCCATCCAACTACTTCCTATTTATCTTTAAAAACAGGAGGGAGGTTCAAAAGGGAGGGGATATATGTATGCTGCTGTTGCTAAGTCACTTCAGTCATGTCCGACTCTGTGTGACTCCATAGATGGCAGTCCACCAGGCTCCCCTGTCCCTGGGATTCTCCAGGCAAGAACACTGGAGTGGGTTGCCACTTCCTTCTCCAATGCAGGAAAGTGAAAAGCAAAAGCGAAGTTGCTCAGTCGTGCCCGACTCTTAGTGACCCCATGGACTGCAGCTTTCCAGGCTCCTCCATCCATGGGATTTTCTAGGCAAGAGTACTGGAGTGGGGTGCCATTGCCTTCTCTGGATATATGTATACCTATGGCTGACTCATGTTGAGGTTTGACACAAAACAGCAAAATTCTGTAAAGCAATTATCCTTCAATAAAAAATAAATAATTAAAAAACTTAATATACCTATAACCTTATAGGAATCCTTCACTGAACAACTAATCTGAAGGAGTTGGCCTTTATCTGTGCTGCTAAAGCAATCTGTAGAAAGACCCATTGTTGTACTTACCACATGATATTGTAAGAATCTATTTGCATGTTTGTTTTTCTCCTTTAGAACATAGCATGTTGAAGGACAGGACCTTGTATTATATTTCATTCATTTATCTGTTTTCCCAGTGTCTAGCCCAGTGCCTCCACATACAGTAAGTGGAGTATAAGATAAATAAGAAAATAAATGTGGGCATGGGCTATGGCTTCAGTAAAGACCATAACCACTGCTGTAATTTATCTCTTCAACAACCTTGGAGATAGGTATGAACAGAACACCCATTGTACAGATGAAGAAACTGAGTCTCAGAAGTCAATCTGCCCACAGTCGTACAGCTAGTGAGTGGTGAATCATGACAAACTATTAGTACATATGTCTAACTCCAAAGTTTGCACTTTTAACCACTATCCTATTCCATACAAATGATTGGCAGAAATCAAACATCCTGTGAGCTGCATCTACTTGCAAACATGTAGGAAGTAGAACATGCTGTTCTGTAAACCATGTATGAGAAGTCATGCTCATCAATTTGCTTCCCTGGTAGCTCAGCTGGTAAAGAATCCACCTGCAGGAGATCACCCACAGTGCAGGAGACCCTGGTTCAATTCCTGGGTTGGGAAGATCCACTGGAGAAGGGATAGGCTACCCACTCCAGTATTCTTGGGCTTCCCTGGTGGCTCAGTTGGTAAAGAATCCACCTGTAATATGGGAGATCTGGGCTCAATCCCTGGGTTGGGAAGATCCCTTGGAGAAGGGAATGGCTACCTACTCCAGTATTCTAGCCTAGAGAATTCCATAGACTGGTGTAGTCCATGGGGTCACAAAGAGTCAGACATGACTGAGCGACTTTCACTTTCTCAAAGTCACTGCTAAGAGGCCCTTGCAACAGGTCTGAGAGATATGCCTTTCCATCATCCCTTAATGTAGTGTTTGAGGAATGTACATCCATCCATGAGACTCCACAGCAATTCAAGGGGAAGAGACTCAGCTTACTTATGTAGGACATCAAAATCCAGTGTACACACACACACACACACACACACACACACAGTGGAAATGTTCCTCATAGTTTTCCATTGGTCAGATTTGGAGGCTTATAGAGAATTGTAGGTAATTTTTTCCTAGCACTCACTGTTGCATTCAGACAAACCCTTTTTGAGGGTGACTGCTGTTCATAGTTGAAAACAGCAAACATAGAAAGGTGGGCATAAATTTAATCAATCAATCAGTTAATTGGGGGCAGGAAAGAAATCATATCACTGGCTCATTAATTCAACTCAAACATTTCAACTGTAGCTTATTATAGCCCTTAGATATGTTTGTGGATTCTCAGTAATGCTTCAGTTCAGTCGCTCAGTTGTGTCCGACTCTTCGCGACCCCATGAATCGCAGCACGCCAGGCCTCCCTGTCCATCACCATCTCCCGGAGTTCACTCAGACTCACGTCCATCGAGTCTGTGATGCCATCCAGCCATCTCATTCTCTGTCGTGCCCCTCTCCTCCTGCCCCCAATCTTTTCCAGCATCAGAATCTTTTCCAATGAGTCAACTCTTCGCATGAGGTGGCCAAAGTACTGGAGCTTCAGCTTTAGCATCATTCCTTCCAAAGAAATCCCAGGGCTGATCTCCTTCAGAATGGACTGGTTGGATCTCCTTGCAGTCCAAGGGACTCTCA
>SJYV01042933.1:489938-517654 GCA_006410875.1 Neotragus pygmaeus | reverse complement strand
GGAATTTTTTTTTAAAAAGACAAACTAGTTAACATAACCAAAAAAAACAACAGATAAGAGAATAAATTAGTGGTTACCTGTAGGGAAAGGGAAGAGGGGAAGAGCAATATAGGGAGAGGAGATTAAGAGGTATAAACTATTATGTCTAAAGCAAGCTATTAGAATATACTGTACTATACAGAGGATGCAGCCAATATTTTACAGTAACTAGAAATGGAGTATAACCTTTAAAAACCATGAATCATACGTACACCTGTAACTTATATAATGTTGTACATCAATGATACTTCAATAAAAAGATTTCCTGGATATTTTGTATCAGATAAAATATACTGAATATATAAATAATAATTATGTTTAAGTCATACTGCATTGCCTTCTCCAATGAATCTGTAATATGAAGCAATTCTAGAATAAACTATTACATGTTGTTAAAGAAAAAAATGAAAGCTAGGTTTATCATTATTTAAAATAAGAATTTTAAGAGTCAATATCATTCATTTAGTGAGTGGCAAATTAAAAATTTGAACAGAGGAACTTTTCACAAATCTCTTCAATGAAACTACTCTGAAGTGATAGGCCACTATCACTTTCTTTAATCATGAAAGACAGTACATTATAGGTGCCAGGGTAAAATCTTGTACAAGCTAAATATTACTCCCCCAAAATCTGGCAGCTTCTTTCACTTGCTGAGCTATTTTTCTTTGCAATTTCACTTGAGATATTCATTTCCCTGTAAAGGGAACTTGCCCTCATTTTGATTAGTTTATTTAGAAGAGCAGGATTCCTGAAGCACATGAAGGGGTTTCACCACTGAAAATTACCTGGCCCAAGACTATACATTGGTGCCTTTATTTTATTTTTAACAGAACCACAGGTGCTAATTAGGTGCTCTTTCAAGATGCCAAAGAAAGATTCTGAGGTCCCAAATTGCCATCAGTCTCATCATTTTAGCCCTGAAGTGCTTCTCTATGAGGAACTTTGCGCATTTGACACATCCCTGCTCTTTGCAAATTATTTTAAATGACTTCTTAATTAAACACACTACCTTGCCCATTGCTAATGAAACAGGCAGGAGCTTCAGAGCAGTTAGGAAATAGAACTGGTTCCAAGACCCTTCTTTCCTCTCTCAGGACCCTGTTTCAAGCAGAAGGAATTGTGTTTACTCTTCAGCCAGTATTGTATCTCTTTACAATAAAATGTGAATTCTTTATCTCTGGGCTGCAGATTTTTCAGACACCATAGAACTCAGATTTAGTTAACATTATTTTAATGTTTTTCCTCCTCCGC
This sequence comes from Neotragus pygmaeus, assembly GCA_006410875.1. Taxonomy (NCBI): domain Eukaryota; kingdom Metazoa; phylum Chordata; class Mammalia; order Artiodactyla; family Bovidae; genus Neotragus; species Neotragus pygmaeus. The sequence goes on along the minus strand of SJYV01042933.1, from coordinate 516,364 downwards.
TGCTGACTTCTGAAAGACATAGAGGGAAAAAAATCTTTCTTTTAGGAAGAATAATCTGTGTAGTATCCATCTCTAACTCAGGCAATGACTCCTGTATGTTTTGCAAAAGTTTTGATTAGACTGTCAAAGGAAGTGGTCTCTCATTAGGAAGACTTGCCAGAGAGACCTCAATAAGATTCATCAAACTCAAAGAAATCCTTTTCACCCCCATATACCAGCAAGGAAAATACATAGTGGTCCCTTGGTATCTGCAGGGGGGTTGGTTTCAGAACCTGCCAAAGGTACCAAAATCCATGGATGCCCAGATCCCATTGTCTACCCTCCATAAACTTAGCTCCACATCCACAGACCAGGAATTGTATTAGTACATCTGACCCTTGAACACTCAGAGGTTTAGGACAATGGTTCCTGTACAGCCAAAAATTCACATGTAACATTATAGTCAATCCTCTATACTGGTGGTTCTGCACCCATGGATTCAACCAACTGTGGACTGTGTAGTGCTGCAGTATTTATTTATTGAAAAAATCTGCATATAAGTGGACTCATGCTTTTCAAAGCTGTACTGTTCAAGGATCAACTCTATAACACTACCTAGTTTTGTTAAGAATTTGTCTTACATTTTGATTCCCAACTGTTCAAATTTTTGGTTAATAGAATTCTTAAATAAATAAAGGAAGAAGGATCATCCTTCAATTTTATTTTCCAAACATTTTTGTTGGTTATCTAATCCTTAGACAGTGAAAATCATAACAGATTACGAAAACTATTAAAACTTAGAATTTATAAAAGAACTACAGTTTGCCCTTTTTATAACCCTGGACCAGAGTTTATTCAAACCTGGGAGGATTCATCAGCCCTAATTTGGAATTGAGACTAGACACTCACAGAATCAAGGATGCTGAATTCTTCCTTAACCTTAACCATAGTTTCCAAACCCTCATCTTAGCCAATGTCCTACCAAAGCTGGCCTGTACATCCCTTTGAGGTCTTCTTTATATACACCTCTTCTATTCAGGTAACATTGGCCACATCAGAGTACTTTGATCATAGCACATAAATAATTACAAATAGATGACTGAAGAATGTATTAAAAACTTTAAGGTAAAGTATTACTAAAAACTGGTTACTAAGCTTCATCTGTTGCCTTCAACAAAAACATTTATTTANCATTGGCCACATCAGAGTACTTTGATCATAGCACATAAATAATTACAAGTAGATGACTGAAGAATGTATTAAAAACTTTAAGGTAAAGTCTGGTTACTAAGCTTCATCTGTTGCCTTCAACAAAAACATTTATTTAGCATTACTGTTTCCAGGCACATTGCTCATTGCTTTGTATGCATTGTCTTATATATTTATTGTAACAATATTATGGAAAATGTTTTATACCACCTTTCTTATAGATAAAATGCTTCCATGGGAAGATTGCCAGTCTCACATCACTTTCAGAGCCAGGTATCTAAAGGAAATCACCAGACCATTTGCCCTTAACAAGAACTAAATGATACAACATAGACTCTCTGGCTATACCCTCTGCCTGGAGCTAAACCTCATCCGAAAGGACACCCAGCAGAAATTCAACCAATTACTAAGCTCAAAATCTGCCAAGTTTCTGGAAATTTGTGGGGAAACATATCCTTTCAACTTCAGTGTGCTTATCTGTTCCATTCATAGTTGTAGAGCCTTTGAGGCAGTTGCTCCCAAAATTATCACATCCACCTGGGTATTTGCTGAATATGAAGGTTACTAAACCTCAGTTCAAACCTTCACAAATCAAAATCTCTTCAATGGGTCCCAGAAGTATGTCATTTTTAATAAGTTCTTCAGAGAACAGATTTAAGACAGAGGGCATGGATGCATGCTAAATCTTACAAACTTACCAATTCCAAAAATTCAGCCATGACCCCAGGAAGCCCCTTTATAAGCATGGCTCAGATATTCAAGCACCTCCTATCAAAAAGCAGAGAGCATCAACAGCTACCCCAGAGTCACCCAGAGAACATGGATAGCTATACTAGAAAGAAAGAAAGTGAAGTCACTCAGTCATATCCAACTCTTTGCAACCCCATGGACTGTGGCCTACCAGGCTCCTCCGTCCATTGGATTTTCCAGGCAAGAATACTGGAGTGGGGTGCCATTTCCTTCTCCAGGAGATCTTCCCAACCCAGAGATTGAACTTGGGTCTCCCACATTGTAGACAGACACTTTACCATCTGAGCCAACTTGCCAGCAAATCCATGGATAGTTTTAGGGAACCTGCCATCTTGATTAGGAAAACAAGGACATGACTAGTTAGATCCTTCGAGTCTGAGGAGATAAAAGATCTCTGTGAAGGCTGATTTCTACTACCTAACAAACCTAAAGCTAGGGGAATACCTATTATATTCTACCATGGAGTTCTTCTCTGATAAAGATGACAAAATGATTTTGTCCTCTAATCCTTGTTTGAAAAGAGGTGAACATGGAGAAAATGGTGGATAGAGAGTACAGGAAGTTAGTTATTTCATCCAAGCCAGCAACTAAAATTTAATCAATAGTTCTTACTTCTTGAGCCTTATCATCTAACAGCAAATTCTGTCTTGAGAGAGCTGCCAAAGAGAACAAATAAGATCCAAAGCAAAGCTAAGTCTGTGTAAACATTCAGCTTGCAGAAAAAAGTTAAAAATATTAGTGGTAGCATCAGTAAGTGAGAAGCTAAAGTATTAACAAATTAATCCTCAGCGTGTTTGCAATAGAATTTGGTCATTTCCATTGGTCTGGCTAAGTTTGATCTCTTGAGAGGTCAAAACAAATGGATCCAAAGAAAAGAAAGAAAATTTCCTCTTTTTTTAAACCATATCACATGAGGGAAATCTTGTATTAGCCACATGACCACACAGACTGTAATCTTCCGATAAAGTGTAATAATCAACCAGGCATTCCAATGTTCACATCTATGCTGGTGTCTGTCTGCGCTTGTGTGCTCAACTGTGTCCAGCTCTTTGCAACCCCCATGGACTGTGGCCCCCCATACTCCTCTGTCCATGGGGTTTTTCAGGCAAGAATACTGGAGTAGATTGTCATTTCCTTCTCCAAGGGATCTTCCCGACATAAGGATCAAACCAATGTCTCTTGCATTGGTGGGTGGATTCTTTACTACTGAGCCACTTGGGAAGCCTGCATCTGTCTATATTTTGATCTGCATCTCCTGATCATGGGTAGGCTTTCAAAGAAGAGACACATGACAAAGTAGGGTTCTTAAAACAAACAAACAAACAAAAAATGGATCAATAATCAAGAGTCCAGAGACAAATACTACAAGAAACAGTAGATGGCATGAGCTCTGGGCATGGTAAAAGAAAGGGTAGAAAAGTAAAATTCAATATGGATACTCCAGCCTCCTAGAGTTAAAATTCTCAAAATTATTCATATTTAAAAAAAAATAGAACTCACAGAACCAAAAGTCTAGCAATGGAAATGATTCAAACACTAGACTGGATGTTACTCCCATAGACACAGTCATGACATGCCTCTTCCTTTGTAATCTGCCCCTCCACTCTAGAACACACAATTGTATGCAAAACGCCTTGTCTCCAAATGGCAAACAGTAAACTCATAGTCAAATATGCATCTTCCTTTTGCGACTTTTGTGACAATCAACATATTTCACAAGAACTTTTCTTATGACTGCTGTCCTTATCTATAAAAATGGAAGTCATTGTTTCTCCCCATTTATCTCACTGGATGGTTTTTCATGTAACATTACATTTCATAAAGGAAAAGCCTTTATAAGGCATAAAGCACAGTATGCACAGCAAATATTATCATTGATATTGATGAACATTTACACAAGTCATTCAAGCAATATAAAACAAGTGATGCTTCAGTGAAGAGAAGATGATGACAGTGGAGAGCTGATAGTTGCTGCTGAAACAGTTAGTCCCCTGTCCCACTTTGGTTTTTGTTTTTTCTCACTATGCCTGTACAATCTATTGTCTATTCAGCCATTCTTTTGCGGGGGTTGCTTTGCACTAAGTTACTAATGTATCACAATAAATACAAGTTTTTTTTAACCATTGTGCTCATGAAGCAGGGGTCTTTCAAAAATCAGAATTAAATTGTGAATTGGCCCATAGACTAAACACATAAACATTTTCAATACCCAAGAATGATTTCAATTTTCTATTCCTTTCCAAAAAATTACATGGCAGTATGAAGCTATAGATTATTGGCTATGATGCACAATATTTTTTAATTAAAATTAAATTCCAATGATTTGTCAGGCAATACAAGTGAAATGCACAGTGTAATAAATTCCAAAACACTCTCTCTCTGTTAGAAAATGGAACTAAAGTCCTTCATACTAAATTTATACCACTATGCAGAAATGCTTAAAAAAAAACACTTTTCAAAAAATTATTATTCAGGGAAGTATAATTACATACAAATGTTTGTGTATTCTCAAGTTAACTCAGAGAAGAAGAGGATGAAATGTCTTTGAGATTCTTTGGGAATGTTTTGTGTGTTAATAAACATGATTGGCATACCAGTGGTCCAATTTGGTCAGTATTTTTTTTACCAGTAACAGCGATGCTGTTGAACCAATTTGATAAACTAGAAAAAACACAGACTTGGAGGTCAGGTGAACTGTTTTCTAGATTTTCTGTGCCACCAAAGTGTAATCTTGGCCAAGGTACATAGTCTCTCTGGAACTTTAGAATCTTCATCAAAATGAGGCAGGTAGACTCCAGTGTAAGTCCTCTTCCCTTGTTGTTCATGATAATAGAGCCTCCTAGATTAATGAGTTCTCTTGGTTATTCAGAATAAACCTTCATTTACATCTTCTTTTGCAAGTGGGCATAATCATGATAATCTCAAATCAATGGCACGAGTCAAAGCAACTGAGCCCTTACAGGGAAATAGCAAGCCCCCCTCCCCTCCTCCGTGTCCCTGCCCGTTTTCCCCTGTGGGCTAAGGGCAGTCAAGGTCTTGAGTCCTCTTGAACATACGAACAAAGACAACATATCTCTGTAATGGCAGAGCAACCCAACAGAAAGAGCCTAAATCTACATTACTGTGGAATTGCCATGCAAGTTAATCTCAGCTGGGACAAGAGACAGAAATAAACACTAATCACTATAGCTTGGAGTGTTTGGAATAGTTCAATTGCTATCTTTCCTCTCAGTTTAGAAGGCAATATGATGTAGTGAAACATCATGGGATACTGAAAAACTGTATATTTGGATTCAAACCTGACTCTATTGTATGACTTTGGAAAAAGTCCTAAATATCTCTGAGCATCTGTTTTCTCATCTGCAGATAATGTAAGTAAATTGAGCCTTTTAGAATATCTAGTAGTTGGTCAATAAATGGCAGTGTTGTGATGAGTTTCTACAAATTGGTAACATGGTAATCACTTAGATGGGGAAATAGTGGAAGCAGTGACAGACGTTATTTTGGGGGGCTCCAGAATCACTGCAGATAGTGATTGCAGCCATGAAATTAAAAGATGCTTACTCCTTGGAAGGAAAGTTATGACCAACCTAGAGAGCATGTTAAAAAGCAGAGACAGTACTTTGCCAACAAAGCTTGTCTAGTCAAGGCTATGGTTTTTCCAGTGGTCATGTATGGATGTGAGAGTTGGACTGTGAAGAAAGCTGAGCACCAAAGAATTGATGCTTTTGAACTGTGGTGTTGGAGAAGACTCTTGAGAGTTCCTTGGACTGCAAGGAGATCTAACCAGTCCATTCTGAAGGAGATCAGTCCTGGGTGTTCACTGGAAGGACTGATGCTAAAGCTGAAACTCCAGTACTTCGGCCACCTCATGTGAAGAGTTGACTCATTGGAAAAGATTCTGATGCTGGGAGGGATTGGGGGCAGGAGGAGAAGGAGATGACAGAGAATGAGATGGCTGGATGGCATCACCGACTCGATGGACATGAGTTTGGATGAACTCTGGGAGTTGGTGATGGACAGGGAAGCCTGGCGTGCTGCAATTCATGGGGTCGCAAAGAGTCAGACATGACTGAGCAACTGAACTGAACTGACTGAATCACTCTGGAAAGAACCAGGGGTCATTCCACTGCATGGCTTTGGGATTATTTATAGCTCTTAAATATCAATCTATTTCCACTTAATGGGCTAGGCATTTAATCAACTTAACATTCTAAGACTCCTTAGCACATTTTATATACAAAGGCTGTGTTCCAGGCTCTAACCTTCAATCAGCAAAACGTGCTGTGGCCCAAGTGAGATTAGGAAATTACAGTCTCTAAGTCCTAATGCCTTGGTCAGTTCATAATATCTTGAATAGCCACTGAGTTTGCACATGTCCTACGATTACAGAAAGAAACAAGGTATTATATATAAGCCCATTATACATAACACAATAATATTATTGGATGAACGACATGACATATAACTAAATATTTCCTTTGTGGAGAATTTTTCTAAAAATATGCAGTCTGACATCATAATTGTCAAGAAACACTAGAAACCATTTTGCTCCTTCATATGCCATGTTCTGCCATCACAAACATGGCCAAGTCAGGTGGTAAAAAAAGGTAATCTATACATTCCCTCAGGGGAACATGTCCTTTGCCCCCAACAAGCAAATTTTAAAAACAATATACTGAATTCCATGGGGTTTTTTTTTTTTTTTTCACCCTTCTCCTGAAATTCCAGACATTGGCTCAGAATAGAATTAAATTACAAAATTGGTTGCTTTTACCTGGGAAGGAAATTTTTACATTTGTTCTGAAATGCTTTCCTTCCTTGGTAGGAATACAGCCTTATCATCATTACAAGCCTTCATTAAGGAGAGTTAGAGGAAAAAATATTTCCTCAGAAAGTCTCCAACTGCACATCTCTTCTATATTGTGACATGTTGTTGAAAATCTTTAATCCTTTTTCATTTTTTAATAAACACCTGCCTTAACCTTCAGAGGATTGATACAGAGTTTTGAACTACACTTCAAGCAGAAAAAAAAATTAATGGATAAATGTTAAAATCATTCAATAGATTTTGCCTAAGAAATAAAAAGAAAATGACTCATCCCGGGCCATTGTTATATGATGTATCATTTTAAGGGGGTAGTTTTTTTTTTCTTCAGCATGCATAAGTCTTTTCTATCTACCTGCCTGTCATTTTTCTGTCAAAAGATTTCTCACATCATATTCTTTTTAGCTCTCAAAACACTTCACTTTAAAATTTTACCACAGGATTTTCTAAGTTTTTCTTAGGTTATGTCACATAGCACAAAATACAAAAGCTCCTATTTTTAAAAAGGCAGCGTTAATAAGAAGAAAAAGAAAAGATTTAACTGACTATCCAGAGTATCTTTTTTGAATTGAATCTATAATCATTCCCTTAAAATTTCTCATATAGTTCTAAAGCTTGATAGACATTTTGCCTCATTAAAGTTAATGTGACATAACTAGAAAAACAGAGAATAAAATGGCAGATAAGGGCTTCTTTTTCTGCTTTAAATCCTTTTCCTGAGGCTCTCTTGCTTTTTTCCAAGAGAATTTCAGCCGGAAAAATCAGTTTGTACTGGATTTAATAGTTCATTCATTTTGACATACCTGTGCCATTGTACAAAAGAATCACACCTTCACAGTAAGTTCCATCCTTCTCTCTGAATACTCTTTCCTGACCCCTTACTGGTTTTCTTACAATTTAAATCAAGAATTAAATGCATTTCACATATGACAAAAAATCCTCCCCAAAAAAAAAAAAAAAAAAATCCTGTCTTCGTTCCTTTCCTTCTGCCATAATTCCCTTCTTAGGTCTCACAGCACTCTATCATGAGATGTGGGAGAACAAGATGATCAGGTTACCTGCCTGGAACTCTGTAGACAGCAGGAGATGACAGTCAACACAGATGTGGCTTCCCAGAAACCAGGTCAACTGTTGGTGTGAATGCAAGACAAAGAGAAGAAAGTATAGCATCTCATATATTGATAGTTTTAGTCTCGTGATCTGCAATGGCTAGAAATTAGATCTGCATCTCATCCTGTAAAATTTGATAGGTAAAGAATCCTGTCTCCCATCTGTGAGGACTCCTTCCAAGAGCTTTTCACTACTGGCGTATTTTCATTTTCAAATCACAGAGATTTTACTGTATCCCTGAACACTTTCTCTGGACTTCAATGTTCAGTAGAAATGGAATGGGTAATAAAGTTTACATATTAAAAATACTTCTCTCAGACTGAAAATAGAATTGTTCTTCTGAATGTAAATAACAAAAGCGTGTGTGTGTGTGTGTTTCAGCAATTTCTCTAAGAGAGTCGGGGTTAAATCACTGTTACATTTCTGCATTGTATTTCTCATCAGGTCAAAGGTGAAGCAGATTATACAACCAACTGCACTGAAATCATCAAGCACTTGAAAATTCATTTTTTTTTAAATGTCATTAACCTCTTGAGCCTGAATAGGGGAAAACAGTGATGCGAAAGACTTGATTGTCTGAGAATACTAATGAATTAGTACCTCTGGGTTTCTTTCTCACCGACCAACTTTAACCCAACCCTAGCACCCCAGGAATCAGAACCTAGACTTGAGTTCAGGTAAATGGATGCTCCAATTCAGTGCAGAGTTATACGGATAAGTTCAGTTCAGTTCAGTCACTCAGTCATGTCCAATTCTTTGTGACCCCATGGACTGCAGCACACCAGGCCTCACTGTCCATCAGCAGCTCCTGGAGTTGACTCAAACTCATGTCCATGGAGTTGGTGATGCCATCCAACCTTCTCATCCTCTGTTGTCGCCTTCTCCTCCCAACTTCAATCTTTCCCAGCATCAGAGTCTTTTCAAAAGAGTCAGTTTTTTGCATCAAGTGGCCAAAATATTGGAGTTTCAGCTTCAGTATCAGTCCCTCCAATAAATATTCAGGACTGATTTCCTTTAGGATGGACTGGTTGGATCTCCTTGCAGTCCAAGGGACTCTCAAGAGTCTTCTCCAACACTAAATATAGTGACAAATCTGGTGCTAATTCTGGGCAGTGGGCTTTCATTTCTTCATTCACAACCAGTGATCAACTCAGTTTATATGGCTTAGTCATGAGAACACCAAAAGAACTAGAGAATAACGGAAGAACTCCAAACTGATTTGAATGCCTGCTACAAATGCTTGACTTGTAGTAACCCATAAAACTTACATTAACCCAGTTTTACAAATAAGGAAACTGAGTTAGCTAGGCTGTGTAACCAGCCAAGACTGCATAATTAGCAAGTGACAGAGTGAAGATTATAACACAGATCTTTCTTATATTAAAACCAACATTCTTTTTATGATACCAGGTCTCTTCCCAGAAGCCACCTTTGTATGTGACTGCTGTCTAGATGAGAATCAAAATCAACAGCCCTAACTGGTTCTGAGCATAAATAAGGGATGACCATTTCAGTGTTCTCCAACAAAACCTTGAAGTAAACTTAGTTTTTCTGTAAGAATCACAGAATTCATTTTCTGGTCTGACAAATGGGTTAGGGTAGAGGATATCATCTCACTATAAATGACCCTGGAGTGAGAAAAAGACAGATGGAAAACAAACAAAAAAATGCGAACCCCTACTATGATGCACTGGCTACCAGACAGGAATCAAGAATGAGGTCACAAAGATCTGGAGGAGGACCTTCACGGGGCTTCTTTCCGGTGACATGCAAACCATTTCTCTGAGCTCATTTTAGTCAGATCAGAACATGTCCAGCTAGCATGACAACAAGAAACTTACTAGCTAAATTTTCTATTCATACCAAAATGGCTGTTTTCTTTGTTTTTCCCTGCATCTAAAAGACTCTAGAAGTAACTTAATTCTGTAAGGTTCACTTCCTGTTTGTCAAATGGGAAAAAAAAAAAAAAGTAATAATTGCCTGAAGGGACAGATCCTTCTTGATTATTTTCCTCACACCTGCAATATCTGTTTTTATTGCAGGTTCAGAATGGGTATGCAGTATGCGAGAGCAGAGGGGAGGCTGTGACCCATCGGCAGCCCCACAGTGCTGACAACTGCAGACTTTTGCATGACTCCCTGCACCCATTTTTCAGAACCCATTCCTATCCACAGTGCTCTCTCAACTTTCCAATTAACACCCTAATTATGTTTCAGCTTCCATCAAAAACTGATCAATTTTACATAAAGCCCAACTCTCAGCAATTTGGGCTGCTTTCACGAGGAGACCAGCAGAAAAATATTGAAAACATCTGATTCTGCTTCTTTGGGAATTCTGCGTTTATTAAAGTGTATACAAGTAAGTAGGAATTAAACATTTGGGTTTACCCTAATAATAACCTGAACTAGTTCAGTGTCAGACAAAAGTGATTTTGATAGGATAAAAATGGTAGCTGTGAATATTTTTCAGATCATGGTTGATAGCTACAGAAAGATTGCAAGATTATTTATTTCACATTGTCATCCAGGTGATTAACAATGACATTTTCATTTCCTCCTTGTTTCCTCTTGGCTGTTTATTTCCTAGATGTCTTCTCTTCTTCAAATTTTGGTATATGATATATAAACATCATAAAAGTTAGCCTAAGAAAAACATTAGGAAAAGAAATGGGCTACAACCAAAAAAATTTTATTATATATTTCAACATCAAATTTAATCAACTTTGAAGTTATCTCAATAAGATAAATATAATAAGTATGTTAAACTTATTTATCTGAAATATTTTATATGCAGCAAGCAAATATATCTTCTCTATGCTAACTACTGGGGAAGAGAAAGGAAGAATGTTACCTAATCCCTATTCTTGGAAAACTCAATTATTTTAATGGAGGAAAAGAAGGGATATTATTTATTTCAACAAAATGGCTACCTGACATCTAATCCCAAAACACAGTGTCATAAAGCAATATGTATTTAGTAAATAAATAACCCTGTAGGTCTGGACTGTACATGAGGCATTCTTACTTGGCTTGGTTTGCTCACATGTCTGATAATCAGAGGGTGTTGGCTGATCTAGGCTGGTTTTGGCTAGTGTAACTGGGACAAATTCTCCAAGGAATGAAAGAAGCATAAGAATACAGGAAATACTCAGATACTTTTCCTAGACTCTGTGTCATAACTGTTAACATTCTCTTAGCCAAAGCAAGCCATACAACCAAATTCAGACTCAAAGAGCAAGGAAATAGACTCTACTTCTTGGTGGGAGGACCCTTAAAGTCATATGGTAAAGGGCACAAATACAAGGAGAGGTAAAGAATCAAAGCCACCGTTACAATACACCACAGAAGAACAAATAAACAAGAAGATGTTGTTATTCTAAGACACTCAATCTAAAGGCAGTACGTTCTATAATAGAGGTAGGAAAAAATAAGGAAGAGCTCAATGGAAGGTCTAAATATCTCTTTCCAGAAAACCAACAAAGTTTTAACCCAAGAAGTGATATTTGAACTGGTTCTTAGCTATCGCCTATCTGAAAAGGCAGAAGAGGAGTCATTTACGGAAGACAGCAGTGTAATGATATAGGGATGTTATTAGGTGTCATGTTTTAGGAGCACATGAAGTTTCAGTGTGGCTGGAAATGAGAAGAAAACAAAAAATCGTGTTCATAATTGAGGTTGAATCAGATAGAGGCACCTTGTATGTCAATGATTTTACCTAGTTTACTTGATTGCAAACCCCTGGGGGAAAGGAGCTACATCTTCAGTCATGTCTGTGTTACCCATAATGCCCTGAACATGGACGTGCTCAGCAAATAGCTAGCTTGACTTGCACTCTGCTTGTGCAAAAAAGTTACAAACTGACCACATCCTGGAGATGAAGTGTGGTGTACAAAATGTCTCTACAGACAAGTACAAGCCCAGAAGTCATCCCTATATCAAGTTCAAAACTGTCAAATCTTACCCACTGAAGTCCTTAAGCCCATTTTTGTCTTCGGTGAATTTGAACTTTATTTTAAAAACAAGAGAATTTTATTTTTGTGCTNCTTATAATGGAAAAGTACTATAAGGCCAAAATTAAATACCAGTATACACATACATTCATTTTAAGATGACTAAAATGATAAGCCCAACAATATCCAATTTTGGCAAGGATATGAAGCAACTGGAGTGTTTGAACAACACTGATAAGAATGTAAAATAGTATTGCACTTTGGCAATCAGTCTGTCTATATCTTATAAAGCTAAACATAAACTTACTAAACAACACAGAAAATGTACTCCTAAGTATTCACTCAAAAACTAAAATACCTGTCTACACAAATAAATACACATAAATGTTCAAAACAGCTTTAGTCATAATAGTCAAAACCTAGAAAAAACCCAAAGTTGATTAGGCAAACAAACTATGGCATAGTTATTAAGTAGCATACTATTCAGCTACAAAAGTCAGAAATTACCAATACATGCAAAAAAAAAATGCATTTCAAAAACATTATGTGGAGCAGAGGTAGCCACAAAAGACAAAACTATGATTCCATTCATAAAAACTCCAGGAAAGAGAAACCTTTGCAGAATAAAATCAAAAAAGAGAAGGATGAAGATAAAACAATTTCTGTAGAAGGGCCAATTGTTGCTGTTCAGTCACTCAGTCATATCCAATTCTGCCACCCCATAGACTGCAGCATGCTAGGCTTCCGTGTCCTTCACGGTCTCCCACAGTTTGTTCAGACTCATGTCCACTGAGTTGGTGATGCTATCTAACCGTCTCATCCTCTGTCGTCCCCTTCTCCTACCCTCTTGACCAGGGAGTCATTGAACTTGGAACAGCCAGCACCAGAATGGCATGGAGGTATTAACAATGATTGCGGGAGAGACCAAGAGAAGCAGGCTGAAAACGCCATAGAAACACCCCAGAGGAAAATGCCTCAACTTCAACTAGTGTCCAGGTTGTAGTCTTGTAAATATTGCATAGATAATTATTGCTTTAAAACTCAGAAATGTAGAAAGTGACTGTCACCCTTCTTTACCTAAACCCTCAAAGGATTGAGTGTTTCTCTATATATCTGAATATCAATATATTATTAGTAATCATGAGTTCTACACAAAACATTGTAATCTAACATTTTCAATTTTCTCAACAACTTTTATATACAAACACACTCCCGTATACAGACACAAACATACACTCTGGATCATCTGAGGGTCCTCCTTCAACAGTGAGCTTTTTCTGCCCTGTGATTTCACTATCTACAGCTGCATTTATGTTGACAATCACATCAATGTGAAGTAAGGCTACTTTAATTGCCTTAGGCAAATATGAAACAACACAATGATGCCGTTTGCAAAGTGAAAGTCAAAAGACTTCACAATTCACCATATAAACAAAGGATTTGCTCTGCTTAGAATAAAAATGTAAAATAACTGAATCGTTAAATAATATAAACATGCTGAACTCAAAAGAACCTGTGCTTGGATGGTCAGGTAAGATTCATATTAGGAGAGAAGAGTAAGTTTCAGCCAAATATTTTCTGTTGTATTAAATTAATGGTGCTTTGAACTTTATCAGTTTTGGAATTTGTATTTATTTTGCAAGTATATTTTTGCTTTTCAGTTCCATAGGAGATGTAAGTACAAAACACAACTATCTTAGACTGTTACATATTTAATCAAGGAAATGTAAATCCACACTAGTAAGGGGACACAAAAATTATTTTTACACTCATTTAAATTTAATTAGCATACACTAAAATTGACTTTTGTGTACAGTTCTATACAGTTAACACATGTATAAATTTGTTCAACAATCACCATAACCAAGATGCAACTGTTCCATCACCTTAAAAGACTCCCTTGTGATATAATTTTGTAGTCCCACTCTCCCCAACCTTTTACTCCAGCAACCATGGATCTTTTATCACCACTACAGCTTTGTCTTTTTGAGGTCACCACCCTAAGGGAATCATATAGTATATAATCTTTGCGACTGACTTCTTTCCCTCAGAAAAATGCCAAGCTGTTCCATGTTAATAATCTAATCCCCCTTAATACAAAATAGGTGGCCTTGGCAACCCACTCCAGCATTCTTGCCTGGAGAACCCCATAGACAGGGGAGCCTGGCAGGCTACAGTCCATAGGGCTGCACAGAGTTGGACAGGACTGAAGCAACTTAGCACGCACACACATTGAAGAGCTGGACCTCAGTTTGTTGATCTATTCACTTATCGCCTGAGGTTGCTCCTCTTTTTTTGAGATCATGAGCAAAGAAAATATGAACTTTGATATCCAGGTTGTTGTATGAAGATGAATTATCAAAAGCTAAGCAGGAGTGGCATGGCTGAGTCATATGGTATACATACTTTTACAGTAAAAAAAAAAAACCTACCAATTGTTTTCCATATTGTCTATATTATTTTGCATTTTACATTACTGCATATATCTGCCAGTAATGTATGGGATTTCCAGTCTCTCTGCATCCTCAGCAGCTTTGATATTTTTATTTTAGCCATTCTAACAGGTTGTATAATGATATCATGTGGTTTTAACTTCCATTTCCCTGATGGCTAATGATGATGAACATCTTTTATATTTTTTCTTCAACAACTTATTCTTTTTTAACAGTAACATTTTTCATGTCATAATTTTACCCATAAATCACCCTGAATATCTTTAGGGGGGTTATGCTTTTCCATACTGAATATGCCATGGTTGAATTTAAACAGTGATGTGATAACAGGTATTTAGTTTTACTGCTTATGTGACAGGCTATTAAATAATTTTTTTCTTTTTACCTTTTTATTTTTATTGGAGTATAGCTGCTTTACAATGTTGTACAGAAAAGTGAATCAGTTATACAAATACATATATTCCCTCTTTTTGTAGTTGCTTCCCGTTTAGTCACCACAAAGCACCGAGTAGGTTCTGTAGGATATATTGTAGGTTCTCATTAGTTATCTGTTTTATACATAGTAGTGTATATATGTCAACCCCAATCTCCCAATTCATCCTAGCCCACCTTCCCCCTTGGCATCCATACATTTTTACTCTAAGTCCATGTCTCTGTTTCTGCTTTGCAAATAAGTTCACATATATAAGCTATATTATATGATATTTGTTTTTCTCTTTCTGACTTACTTCATTTTGTATGGCAGTCTATAGGTCCATCCATGTTTCTACAAATGGCAAATTTCATTATTTTTTATAGCTGAATAATATTCCATTGTGTATATGCAATCTTCTTTATCCAGTCCTCTGTTGATGAACATTCATTCAGGTTGCTTTCATGTCCTAGCTATTGTAAGAAGTGCAGCAATGAATACTGTGGTGCACGGACCTTTTTGAATTATGGTTTTCTCCAGGTAAATGCCCGGGAGAAGGACTGCTAGATCATATGGCAGCTCTATTTTTATTTTTTTAAGGAACTTCCATACTCTTCTCCATAGTGGCTATATCAATTTACATTCCCACAAACAGCGCAAGAGGGTTCCGTTTTCTCCACACCCACTCCACAATCTGTTGTTTGTAGATTCTGTGATGGTGGCCATTCTGACTGGCCTTGTACTGTGAGGTACAGGGCGGTACTTGTACCTTGTGGTACTTCACTGTAGTTTTGTGAGGTAGTAACTCATCGTAGTTTTGACTTTCATTTCTCTGATAATTAGTGATGTTGGGCATCTTTTCAAGTGTTTGTTGGCCATCAGCATGTCTTCTTTGGAGAAATGTCAATTTAGGTCTTCTGCCCATCTTTTGATTGGGCTGTTTTTGATAATGAGCTGCGTGAGCTATTGTATATTTTGAAGATTAATCCCTTGTCAGTCATTTCATTTGCAAATATTCTTCCTTTCAAGACTGAATATTTGAATCTCCCCAACCAAAACTCCTATGTTGAAACTCTAACCCTTAATGTGATAGTTAGGAGGTAGGGTGTTTGGGAAGTAATTAAATTTAGGTAAGGTCATGAACCACCCTTGAGTCGGGAAGAAACCCTGGAGCGGGGCATGGCAACTCACCCCAGTATTCTTGCCTAGAGAATCCCCATGGACAGAGGAGCCTGGTGGGCTACAGTCCAGGGTCACAGAGACTCAAACACGAGTAAAGCAACTTAGCACACACACATGCATGCAGGGTCATAAGGGTGGAGGCCCTGTGATCAGGTGGGTGTCTGTGGAAGAAAAGAAAGAAACTCAAGGCCTCTTTCTCTCTCAGTCAGAAAGAAGGAAGCCATGTGCAAACCAGCTGCCATCATCAGACACCAAATCTATCAACACCTTGAACTGAGACTTTCCAGCCTCCAGAACTTTGACATATAAATACTGTTTAAGGCTAGAGTAGTTTGTTACAGTACCTTGAACTAAGATACTGTCTTTAGTAATTTGGCTCCTGTAGGTTTCTATTAGCTTTCCCAGGCCACTAGCATAGGACTGCTTGAGGATCAAGGTGCATAAAACAGAGAAAAGGTAGATAAATAAATAAACATATAAATAAATAAGAGAAAGAGGTTCCCATGCTCTTTATTGGCTTTAGAAAAGCCCTTTATTACTTCTTTAGCCAGAATTAGAGGGCTTCTCTAGAATTTTCTCTGCCCAGAGTAATGCCCATGTCTAGGATTTTGGCTGCATTAAGTTCAGCTCAGGAGATACTTAAACTAAAGGGTAAGAAAGTGAAGTCGCTCAGTCGTGTCCGACTCTGCGATCCCATGGACTGTAGCCTATCTGTTCTTCCATCCATGGGATTTTCCAGGTAAGACTGCTGGGGTGGATTGCCATTTCCTTCTCCAGGGGATCTTCCTGACCCAGGAATCAAACCCGGGTCTCCTGCATTGCAGTCTGAGCCACCAGGGAAGCCCGAAACATAGTGCCAATTAGGTGGCATTTTTGAATTCTGCTTTTTGTCCCAATTCTCATTTTCCTCAATGCTATTTACTCTTTACGGCTTCCAAATACCTGCTCCACGAATCCCACGCAAGTTTTATAGCTGATTTCACTGGTAGAGACAAGAGTAGCATGTGCTTTCTCCATCCTGCCCAGAACCAGAGTATGCCATACAAGTATTCATAATTTAGGGGCATGTACATTCCTCAAAGTTGATGTGCCTGAATCAAGTTGGACTTCTAAAAGTCTGGCATTCATTCCCACAAAATTGAGTCCCTTGAGCATTGCTTTTATGCCACATTACAATTATTAACATTCTCTTGGATCCTATCAAAGGTTATTGCCAGAAGCATACATATGATATTTGTAACTACAATCAATATATAAAGGGCATGACCATTTTGAAGTTCCACATGAGGTTTTTTTCTTTAATTAAAACAGTGATAGGAAAACTTTTGTTTTTCTTTTCTTTTTCTTTTTTCTTTTTTACTTTATTTTACTTTACAATACTCTATTGGCTTTGCCATACATCGACATGAATCCACCACAGGTGTCTAAAATTCTTGCAGCTTTTCAATAATAAGAGCCCTATCAGTGATTATGTACCTCATTTGTTTCTGGCTACTAGGAGGCTCAGAGACAATTCAGAAGCCTTACTATTGTTGTCATAATTACATTATTCTATTTTCTATGCTCCTAATTTTCTCTTTCTCCCTTCTACTTTTTATTATTCATCGCATCAGCATTTGTTATATGTCTCTTCAAATTCTTGGCAGAATGAGGTAGAGAATGAATGAATGAATGAATAACATTTAATGAGTAACTAAAGCTTTAATTGGTACTTTTCTAGGACTTTATACCCATTCAATGGAAACTATTTTTTTTTGTTTTACAAGCAGCAAAGTGTCCAGGGTTTTGCCTGATTATTTCTTGTCCTGAAGCATTTTCCTCCTACATTTACACTGACATCTGCAAATGTTAATGGAGTTTCTCTCTGGGATGGGGATCATTAAGTCAAAGAACTGAAGCAAAATGGGCAATGAAAGATGGAATTTGCTTGTGCCCATAACAATAGGCAGTGATGCTAATGTGCATGGCAATTTTTATTGAACTTATGCAGCACACTGCAGCATCTGGAAGCCCTTTGCTTGATTTGGGGATGCAATCAGTTCAAAACCTTAACTACGTGCTCCTCAGGGCTTATTCTCCTATTGATTTGAATTAAAAGAAGTTGCCCACATGAAAGCCTGGGGCACTGACAGGAAGTTAGAGGCACCAAGTGTTTGCCTCAGTGATGAAAATAGAAAGCAATTACAGTAAAACTCACTTCCCAAGAGAAGGTAAGAGGAAAGCCTCCGTTTTCCCACTTGGTGGCACCATGTCAAGAAACAGGAAGATACAACTTTTCTAGAAAATTAGGTTAATGTCAGCACCAGATTGGAACTGATGGAATTCTAGTTCTTGCCCCACTCTGACCCTCACTCCAGATAGTACCCCAGTCTCTAGCGCTGAAGTCCCGATGCAGTATCTCTACAACCCTGCCAGCACCATCTGCCCCTTCCTAGTATCTCTCCATAAATTAACCACCCTTTCTGCCTGGCAAAGTTGCTGTCCTGCCTCCTAATCAGTCCTGCTCCCACCCTCCAGTCAATTCACTCTGCCCTCCACCTTCTCTTATAGACAGCCGCTAGAAAGAAACTGCCCTACCATTCATTTATGTTCATCCTTGTCCTCCCATCTATTTTCTTTTCACTTTCATTAGCTGCCATGATTCTCCCTGTTTTGAGGTCTGGATATACTCCCTGTATCGTCAACATCCTGACAGGCTCCTCACATCCATTTCTCTTTCAGAGGCTCTGTATCCTCCCAAGGTTGCCAAGTAGGACAGGAATCCCCATCATTACATGTCACACAGGGGATCAATGTCAGAATCAAGCAAAACACTTACACAGGTCAATAAGTCAACTGAAAAAGAATACGTCTCAAGGCATGGGATCATCATGAGACAGTAGGCAGCCCACACATCAAGGCATTACAGCCCCTGCTGCTGTGACTGGAAAAAGCCATCAATTGCCAGAGCCTTACACTCAACCCAGAAGCCATCTCATATCTATCCTCTCTGCTTCCTTCCAGTACCCAAACACAGAGCAGCTGAAGGAATGGGCCTGATCTCCCATGTCTTGGGAGAGAAAAAGTGATGAGCTAGAAGGGACAGTGAAGCACCTCTGGTCCAAAACCCACAATTTTTCTAAGAATTGTAGAAGCTTAGAACCTGAAAGATAACTTGACCAAGGTCAAAGCAAGAATTCAAACCCAGGATGTCTAATCCACCGCCACCTTTTCTGTGCTTTTTTTCCCTAGCTGACAAAACCTCCTCCCCTAAACGTCCATACTACTGATTTTTCTATTGCTGCTAATGTTGCTGGTCCCCCATAACATTTTGAATATGTCTTTCCCTTGTTTCTCCTTTAAATTCTATATATAAAGCTTTCGATTCTATATATAAAGCCCATTACATTTCTTGACATTCCTCAATTTCCTTTATTTTCTTCACTTTTCCTGCCCTAATTCAGACCAGCTGGCATGACTCCACTTCAGCCTCCGAACCACTGACACACTGATGCTTCTAAATTACGCTCCTCTATTGTCACCTCCCTGTGCAAATACTTTTGTGCAAATCCTCATTCCCTGTAAACTAGTTGCAAGTTTAATGTTCTCCCTAGCAAGGCCCCAGTCTCTCTTGATGGTCTTATTTCACTACTCTCCCTCAGATCATCAGGCAGAAATTTGATTTCTTGTACAACTAAAATCTTAAACCAAGTATCAAAGGTGAAATAGTTTACCACGAAACAAGAACTCAGTATCCGTGAGGAGCTTTCTCTGGGGAAGATTAGGGCTCTGAGGTAGAGCTGGTCATCAGCAATGGTAATGTTTTTCTCCTTGCAGCACTGAGAATCTAAAATACTGCCAGGGACTCTACCAGGTACTGAGAATAAAGCTGACTGAGACATAGTGCCTGACCTCAAGGAATTCATCATTCTGTAATGAACATGAAGCCATGCCCAGCTAATCCCCACCCAGCGAGATGCAGACTGTCCCAGAGGCAGGAGTAGAGTGCTGAAGGAGCTCTTTGACTATAGGCTGCCCCACAGCCCTTCTACACTTCCATTTCTCTGTTACTCTCCATCTCCTTCCCATTGTCCTTCTTCCCTTTCACTGCATCATCCCCCCATGGGTCCCTACTCACATCTGCCCTAGGACAGATGATTTTCTGACATACCTTCCCCCACCACCTCTTCTCGCCACCCTCCCAAAACTCATTTTCTGCCTGCCCTCTTTCCTCACTCTCCTTCAAGATGCTGGCTGAATAATCTGGCATGATTTGGTCAATAGCTCTAGTGTTGAAATTTGATGATCATTTCCTGAGTCCCTCCTTTCAGACAGTGCTGCATTTTAAACAGGACACAGAGTACTGAGGGAACTGTAGTTAGGAAAATATTGGGGGAATTGTTCTGATTCCTGGGAACTGAGATTGAAGCCAAGGCAAAATCTGAGAGGGGTGAAGGGCTGGACTGAGTTGTGCCTTAAGTGGCTGGAAGACAGACGGATCTAAGGGATGAGTTGAGTTTACACGACAGCTGAGGAGCCAAGCTAATTGGAATGCTGCCATTATAATAGCATTAGGTGTCCTGAGACACCCTTGTGTGTTCAGAAACATGAAGGCCAGGCAGAGGTCAGGAACCAAGGCCGGCAAATACCATGCAGAGTGAGGTATCAAGCTGCAGAGTGTGAGCACCCATAGCCTGATGATCCCAGCTGCTTAACACAAAGTTAGAGAGCCTTTAAATGTATTGGGTTGGCCAAAAGGATCATTTGGGTTTTTCCATAAGATCATATGGAAAAATCCAAACAACCTTTTTGGCCAACCCAACAGAATCAGGATGAATGAGCAAAAAGATCATTATTAATCACAACAACATCTGCCACTTGTTTAGGCTTTAAAGTATAAACATTATTTCGCACATAAGAAGTCCCCACTGTTCCATTAAGAGAAACAGAGGAGAAACTTGTTATTTCTGGTTTATAAATGGCACACAAGAGATGCCTCACTGACATCTGTGGGATGGTTAATTTGTTGATTAAGTGATTGCTTCACTGATTGATCAATGATCTGTAGAACTTAGAGTGACACTTCTTCCTTCCCAATAAGGTGGGGCAGGGGAAGCTGTAACCGTTTCATCAGTGAAGAACTAAAGCTTCAAGAAACCAGGTGGCTAGTTTCCTAACATCTAACTTGTAAGTAGGCCCAGATTTGGACCTTGATTTTTCTGACAACACGTTGAGGATTATTTTTATTATACTTTATTTATTGTGCAGGCTTTCTGGACTCTTCATAATATCATGTGAACCATCTGTGGGTATTACGCTAGCTCCATACCTGCTAACCTAGAAAGGGTCCCAAGAGGCTACCTTGCTGCAAGGGTATATCTAACCAGGACTCAACCGTCATCAAGAACAAAGAAAAGACGTGTCTGTGACTCTGTTTCCTTTCTGCACCACCAGATTCTGGTTATGATAAATATTAATACATATATAGGTATATATGCACAAACTATAAAGAGTGGTAAGGGTCATATTAAATAATTAGGTACAAAAAATGCTTTAAATTTATTTGCAGAAATGTGAAGCAGAAATTATAAATTTTTCTTCTTCCTTAGTATGTATGCCAGAGTAGTTCATTCATTCTCTTTTAATATCAAGCTTTCACAATCTAGATGCATGTCAATAGAAATTTTATTTCTTCTTTTATGGCTTTTTTTGTCAGTGAATAGGACAGCTGGGTGAAGAACAATTCTGAGAACAGATGAAAGGAAAGCAGTTTTTTCACCCACGCCAGACCTTAAAAGTTAGTACTTTGTATAACATGGGCATTAAATAGGATCCAAAAACAGGGCGGAAGAAGAAATCTCTCATTTGCAGATGGGTGTCAGGATTTTGGAAGTAATGGAATATACAATTCTGTGTAAATAGGAACCAATTGCTAAAATGATCTGCTTGATGAGTACGAATAAAGTTGGTAGAAAATATGCTTTAAATGATAGCAGGGGTGGATCTGTAGGTGGTCCTAAAATTCAGAATCAGAAGGTTAAATCTGATGCAAAAAAGAAAACAGTGATGTTTAAATGATTCACATTTAAACACCTAGTCTATGAGAGAATAATAGGGAACAGAATTTTAAATTCAGTTAATGGCACCCATTTTAAATAACTCAAAATGTTCTATGTCAATGAAATTGTTGAAATCTGGAATAAAATACCATCTAACTATCATCACCTTCAAAAATGTATTTGTTAAAGCTTAAAAGGTAGGACTAATATCCAGCAAGTCACTGGATATTTTCTTTGAGCTTATAATTTTTTTAAAGTATAGATGTGGGAAAATATGTTTTATAAATACCTTTTTAAAATATAATAAGTAAGTCTATGATAAACATATGATTAAGATGGAGAAGCTCTATAAAGTCAGCAAAAACAAGACCAGGAGCTGACTGTGGCTCAGATGATGAACTCCTTATTGCCAAATTCAGACTTAAATAGAAGAAAGTAGGAAAAACCACTAGGCCATTCAGGTATGACCTAAATCAAATCCCTTATGATTATACAGTATAAGTGAGAAACAGATTTAACAGACTAGATCTGATAGACAGAGTGCCTGATGAACTATGGACAGAAGTTCATGACATTATACAGGAGACAGGGATCATGACCAAATTGCCAACATCCACTGGATCATCAAAAAAGCAAGAGCGTTCCAGAAAAACATCTATTTCTGGATGTTTCTATTTTCTTTATTGAGCATGCCAAAGCCTTTGACTCTGGGGATCACAACAAACTGTGGGAAATTCTGAAGGAGATGGGAATACCAGACCACCTGACCTGCCTCTTGAGAAACCTATATGCAGGTCAGGAAGCAACAGTTAGAACTGGACATGGAACAAAAGATTAATTCCAAATAGGGAAAGGAGTACATCAAGGCTGTATATTGTCACCCTGCTTATTTAACTTATATGTAGAGCACATCATGAGAAATGCTGGGCTGGATGAGGCACAAGCTGGAATCAAGATCACCAAGAGAAAGATCAATAACCTTAGATATGCAGATGACACCACCCTTATGGTAGAAAGTGAACTAAAGAGCCTCTTGATGAAAGTGAAAGAGGAGACTGAAAAGGTTGGCTTCAAGCTCAACATTCAGAAAACTAAGACCATGGCATCTGGTCCCATCACTTCATGGCAAATANCAGATGACACCACCCTTATGGTAGAAAGTGAACTAAAGAGCCTCTTGATGAAAGTGAAAGAGGAGACTGAAAAGGTTGGCTTCAAGCTCAACATTCAGAAAACTAAGACCATGGCATCTGGTCCCATCACTTCATGGCAAATAGATGGGGAAACAGTGGAAATAGTGGCTGATTTTACTTTTGGGGGCTTCAAAATCACTGCAGATGGTGACTGCAGCCATGAAATTAAAAGATGCTTACTCCTTGGAAGGAAAGTTATGACCAACCTAGACAGCATATTAAAAAGCAGAGACATTACTTTGCCAACAAAGGCTATGGTTTTTCCAGTAGTCATGTATGGATGTGAGTCTTGGACTGTAAAGAAAGCTGAGCACCAAAGAACTGATGCTTTTGAACTATGGTGTTGAAGAAGACTCTTGAGGGTCCCTTGCAAGGATTGCAAGGAGATCCAGCTAGTCCATCCTAAAGGAGATCAGTCCTGAGTATTCATTGGAAGGACTGATACTGAAGCTAAAACACCAATAATTTGTCCACCTGATGCAAAGAGCTGACTCACTTGAAAAGACCCTGATGCTGGAAAGGATTGAAAGCAGAATTGGACAACAGAGGATGAGATGGTTGGAAGGCATCACCACTCAATGGACATGAGCTTGGATAAACTCTGGGAGTTAGTGATGGACAGGGAGGCCTGGCGTGCTGTGGTCCATGGGGTTGCAAAGAGTTGGACACAACTGAGTGACTGAACTGAACTGATTATATACATACATACATACATACACACATACACACACACGTGTTCAATCCCTGGGTCGGGAAGATCCCCTGGAGGAGAAAATGGCAACCCCCTCCAGTATTATTGCCAGGAAAATCCCATGGACAGAGGAACCTGGTGGGCTACAGGGGTCACAAAGAGTCAGACACAACTGAGTAACTTGTACATACACGCACATACATATATAGCAGCAGAAATATGAAACAACTTTTTGATGATATTTAGTAGTAAAGAAAATGTCAACTTGATCAGCTAGCTCCTGATCACACATTTGCAAGAAGACTACAAAATATATTTTGTGACTCTGGTGAGTTTCTCCTGTATTCAACTAATTAGCCTAAATCAATCTTTCACCATGGAAATAAAGGAAAGAGGGAAGAAAAGAAGGGAGGAGGGGGAAGAAGGAAGGGGACAGCTAACAGGAAGGCAGACAGACAAGAAAGAAGTAGAGAGGGTTGGAAGAGCAGGAGAAGGGCAAGAGAAGAATGACATGGCAACCAACATTGCCTACTAGGAGCTTAAATTCATTTCATCAATTCAACCTGTGCTGTGACCATCCTTTTCTTGATGAGAAGAGCCACGCTACCCAAGAGGTAGAGTTACTTGTTAACAACAAACGATGGAGCCAGATGTTCAGCTCATCACAGTGGCTCCACACGGAACTGCTTCCTTAACCCTAGGCTCTACCGGGGGCTCTCCGCAGTTTCTGTCTCCGTGTTGTTGGGTCATAGAGGTACTTTCTTCTCCATTCAGAAGAACCTGCTGCAGAGCATGTACATAATTTACAACGCCTATCTGCCACATCACTGGAGCCACCGCAGATTCACCCTGTACCTCCCGCAGCTGCTCCCAGGCAATTAATGCACACTGAGGTATGTGAACCAGGCAGTTTCTGTGAACATAGGATTCCTCTAAGAGGTACTTTTAGCTCAAGGACTTGCCATTAGAGAAGTTGAAACTTCCTCAGAACTGTGCTGGAGTCTGAGGCTCATACTTAATCATTTCTTCTCTCTTTTCACAGACGGCAGATGCATTGCAGTCTGAGAATTCTTGCCTTTTTCTGATCCTTCACCTTCAACCTTCACAAGCATTTCACCCAATAAACCTCTAGCAAGTCTAATTCCATCTTAGTGTTTACTCTTCAAAGGACCTGAGGGAAAACAAATGTACATTCACATGCATAGCAATGCCCTGGGTAAATCCAGATTTTTACATTCAGGCTGCAGCCTAGATCAGACAGGGTATACAGAGTATTCAATTCTCAGCAGTCTCCCAGGAAAAAAAAGATGCTATATCATAAAACTCACTCTAACACCGCTACTACTAATGATTAATCAGAATGCCAGAAGATGACATACTCCCTGCTGGGAAACCATGATTCCAGGTAGAATTGAAGGCACACAGGACTCTCCTCAGTACAGGTTAGGGTCTGCCAGAGAGAGAGAGCACAGAGTTCTTTCAGGTCAGTCAGTCCAGATTGGAGGTGTAGAATCAGAATCAACTGCTTAAGAGGTAATTCCAAAAAAACTACCCTCCTTTAGAGTATCACGGTCACTCCTCAGTTTCTTTAAAAGATTCTGAGATTTTTTCGACACCACTGAGAAGGAAGAGGCATTGTCACAGACATATAAACCTATATTTTCACTTCAGAATTCCTCCCTTCCCTTTGGTGATGGACTATTTCTTCGATTAGAATCCATGCCTTATTCACATACACACATGTCTTGGAGGATTGCATATATCTTAAGTTGGAGACAAGAAAGGATAGCAAATTACAGTTTTCTAATGATAATCACCAGGGAATTCACTGTTCTCACAACACTCTTCTTATTACTTACATAAGACTGACAAACTACACATCTCAGGCATGAGAATAACAGAGTACAATGCAATGTCCGTATTCTGTATCAGAATGTTGATGAATGAAATACTGTATACAGTAAAAACAGAAAGGTCACTGCTCAGAATTTCAAATCAAATATACCGACCACATTTTTATGAGGATTTGGTCAGATTACTCTATGCCACAGTTATCACTATCTCCTACCATAGTCTCCACCTTCATCAAAAAATTTTCTGCTACCTTCTCCCCCTACACACACACGCACACACGCACATCACCCTTTTCCACAAAGGCAATTATGTAACAAAAAAGGTGGTATAGAGGGAAGCAAAGGATCCATTCTCCCTTCAAAACCCTGCTTGACACTTTGAAAGTTGGTGATAAGGACATGGTGCACCTGGAGCCACAGAAACGAAAGCAAAGAAACAATTTAAGCAAAACCTGTATACACTCAGAAGTCCTTTGTGAGACAAGAAGAGGCTGGAACTCCATTTCAGATATAAGGAATTTTATTCACTGCCCATCACATTCCCTGTTCCAAATCAAAAGTAGAAGAATTTGAAGGAACCAAGCTCTTAAAACTGAATTCTACATTTTGAAGTCCCATATGTCAAAGACAAATAACTAGCACAAATCTGAAATATAAACAATTAGTTGGAAGTTTTATTCAGCATGGTATGCTGAAAATAAAACCCTGTCTCTTATACACATCTAGATGTGTATAAGAGACAGAGGGAGGCCTGGCGTGCTGTGGTCCATGGGGTCGCA
>SJYV01042933.1:431426-486265 GCA_006410875.1 Neotragus pygmaeus | reverse complement strand
CCTCTTTCAAAAGTAGCCTGACTTCTAGTTTCTTCCCAACACTTTTATTTAACACACAGAAGAGGATCAACCTTTATCCTCAACAATTCATTATATGCTGGACAGAGTTTTCCTATGATATAATTTGAGCTATCTGTCCAATACCAGTATGACTTAAGACCTGCAGCTGCTAAGTCACTTCAGTTGTATCCGACTCTGTGTGACCCCAGAGACGGCAGCCCACCAGGCTCCCCTGTCCCTGGGATTCTCCAGGCAAGAACACTGGAGTGGGTTACCATTTCCTTCTCCAATGCAGGAAAGTGAAAAGTGAAAGTGAAGTCACTCAGTCGTGTCCATGGACTGCAGCCTCCCACGCTCCTCCGTCCATGGGATTTGCCAGGCAAGAGTACTGGAGTGGGGTGCCATTGCCTTCTCCAGACTTAAGACCTAGGGGTATATTAACATAAATATGAAATTTTAAAAAATTTAAGTATCCTGGAAAGAGAAAAATACCTATTTAAATTTTGTAAGGCAGAGATTTGAACGTAAGTCTTGGTAAGACTTAACATCAAAAGTAAAACATATAAGAACTATGGAAACTTTTAACAGCAAAGAAGGCCTGGAGGAAAAAGCAATTATAGTAATGGAACCATGAAAAAGAATACAGAGATTAAGTTAATAAATCATCACTAAAAAATTCCAAAGGGAGAAAAAAAGGTGGACAGGAGTTGTTATGATAGCATCACTTAGAGAGAGATGCTGGCTGACATATAGTTACAGATTGTCTCCGTCTTCCTTTCACTATCATCCTGCTCCACCTAAGGAATCACTCTCAGCCCTCCCTTTCCAGTTATCAACTTGTTAAAACTAAAATCTTATCTCCCATATAAAGCCTTCCTAGGGTTATTTATGGGGTTCCCCAGGTAGCTCAGTGGTAAAGAATCCGTCTGCAATGCAGGACACAGGGGTTTGATCCCTGGGCCAAGAAGATCCCCTGGAGAAGGACATGGCAACACACTCCAGTATTCCTGCCTAGAAGATTCCATGAACAGAGGAGCTGGTGGACTACAGCCCATGTCATCACAAAAGAGTTAGATGACTGAAGTGACTGAACAACAAGATTTATTTATGAGAACGGTAGCTTTTATATAAAGTAGGAAAAACAAAACTTCCTCAGTAGGCAGAAAGAAACATTTTTAAACAAAGTTTAGTGAGCATTTTAAAAGGCAGAACCAATTTCTATATTTAAAAAGAAAAACAAAAAATTTCCATGCCAAAGCTCTATGAAAAAAGCATTCCTAAAACAACCCAGGAGTGATTTGTATCTGTCTCTTATACACATCTTCACTCTGTTGAAGCTCTTGAAATGAATTTCCAAGAGCTAAAGTACAAGTAATTCTTACATTCAACTTGGCATTTTCCATTTATTACTTTCAGCTTTAAATGGAAAAGCATTATTTTTATTATTAACAATAGCATCGAGTTACAGAAGCTTTAAGTAATACATGGATATTGGTTACAACAATTCTGGCCCACTGTAAGAAAATCTAATACATTTTTTAAAAACTTATTTATAAAGAATTTAGCCTGCTTATTAACAAAACACTCCTTGCCTTCAGAAATGATCTATTAGAGAGTATTTTTAATTGTTTTATATAACCTATTTAATATTAAGCAGAAAATGATTCAGTAGTGATCTTTGGGCTACTGTCACCTGGAGAACATTTAATAGGTTTAGTTAAGCAGTATCATTGGGCAGTACAAACAGGAGATTCCTTTTTAATAATATCTTTAGACATAGATATCTTTACCTATCAAATGGCCATAAAAATCTTCCCATAAGCACAGCACACAAAGTGAATGGATCAACAAGGAAGAATGAATAATACACTACTACGTAGCCTTTAAGGAGAAGGCAATGGCACCCCACTCCAGTACTCTTGCCTGGAACATGGACNTATAAAAACTGCTCTGTAATTGAAGTCAGGGTTCGCTCCTTTCGAGGAAGGTCGAACCCCGGCGTGCCAGTTCAATAAACCCTCTTGCTTTTTGCATCGAATTCAAGTCTCGGTGATCTGTGAAGCGACGTTTCCCGAGAATAGGCCTTTCTGGGGCCTAACAATACTGCCAAATAATCTTCTAGAAAAATCATATCTGTATTTCTGTCAGTTATATGTGCATTTTTAAATCTTTTTACTGTATATGATGTGGAGGGAAATACAAAGATATAGTAGATACTATCTCTGTCTGCAAAGACAATATAGGATAATAGTTCTGAGGGCTCCTTACCCCTTTTGTTGGATATATTATTGTACCTTCAGACTCAGAAGAACTTGTTTAAGATAAGAATTAAAGCATAAAGCAGTGAGTTAACATTTGTGTATGTTTTTCACATTGGCAGAAAAAAACATCCTCAATCTGTAAAATTGATTATCTTTCATTTTCAGGCCATTATTTTCTCTAATTAAAAGTTGCTAGTTTCTGCCTGTTTTTGTTTACCATTCATAATAACTGTCAAAATAGTCTTCCTTAGGTAGGCCTGTGATCTTGTTGCTCCTTTTTCAAAACCATGGTAGTTTCTTCATGATTTGGGCACAGGCTGTCTACCTCCTTAGCCTTATTTCTCACTGTGATCTTCATCCAACCAAACTGTATTACTCACTTCTTCAGATAGAGCTATTTTCCTTTTTGTTTCCTACTCTTTCTTTATAAAAAGAGTGGGCCTGATCCCTAACCGTTTTTTTGTTAATCTCACTTGTTCTTCAAATAGCACTTCCTTCATAAAGAATTCTTTGGTTAGGACCCCACTCCTGAAATCTAAAATCAAACCCGAGTGTGATGTTTGAGTCTTTGATAGAGCACTTGTATTTTACTTAGGAGTATCGGTAATTGTTGACCTGCTTTACACTTTCTCCCACCCAATGAAGTGTAAAGTTACTGGGGGGTAGCAATGATGCAATCTATTTTACACCCTTCCCACAGTGTACATTCTTACACATAGTTTCATAGCTGTCCAGTAAATATTTGGTGTATAAGTAACTCAGATCTATAAAATAAGGTTGTGGTGTTTTGAGCCCTTAACAATAGTAACATCTTGTATTTGTTAACATTTTGAATGATATCACAGTTCATTTCATCCTTACAAATGAGTGATTTGCTAACAGGCAAAGTTGAATAAAGTCCAGGGACAGAAGAGGGGATTTTAAGTCCTCTGGTTATCAGTTTACTGCTCTTTCCACAAGAGGGTGCTGTTGGGTAAAGTTTCTTCAAAGTGAGCTGCTCTTAATTGGCTTTATTGGGCTGCTCTGAATAAGAATTTAACTGGCTGGGTATTGAAAACCTAGGAAAGGCTATTACAGTATTTTGTATGTAATAATTATACATTAAAGAAGTATCTCAGTGACATAAGCCTATAGGTGTTCTGTAAATCTCTCTTGATTTATTATTTGGAACAAGTGTAGGGATTATTTAATATAAATGGAAAGATGATAGTAAAAGTTAATTAACTCATAATTAGGGCAGTTAATCAATGTAATAGCCTTTGGAAATTTGTTAGTTCACTAGGATTGCGAGTGCTAAAAACAAGGGGATGTCCTAGAATCCATTGCTTGTTAGGTTGGGAGCTGGACAANGAAAGATGATAGTAAAAGTTAATTAACTCATAATTAGGGCAGTTAATCAATGTAATAGCCTTTGAAAATTTGTTAGTTCACTAGGATTGCGAGTGCTAAAAACAAGGGGATGTCCTAGAATCCATTGCTTGTTAGGTTGGGAGCTGGACAAAATGACTTCCAAAACCCCTTATAACTTACTGGTATACATTTGTGATAAATTACACCTTCAGGGTTTTAGCCTGGAAACAAAAGTTGCAGGCTATTTGTGAATTTTTCTTATGCTGACATTTCCTGATCAGCACAATTCTGTTTAAAATGACTGCTGTTTGTTCAAAGTCACCTTCACAGGAAGGATAACTGATTTAACAAAAGCAGAACAAAGATGAGAGGAACTCTTCAAGTTCGTTTGAAATCTAACTTGAATTTAATGCAATGAAATGTAGGGAAGGTCAGATTCATAGAGACAGAAAGTAGATTGATAATGCCNGCTCTGAGGGGAGGGGGCTGGAGGACAAGGCGTCTGGGCGTGAAGCCTGGGCTGCAGGCTTGGAGTTTGTTCCCAGGGCGGTGGAGGCCATCACAGCAGAGGGCTATGGTCTGGTTTAGATGGTTGCTATTGTCTTTGGTGCTACTGTTTGGGGGAAGGACACAGAGGCTAAGGGGACGGGCGAAGTGGTTGGACCATTTAGGAAGCTGAAGAGTGCTGAGTCGCTTTAGTCGTGTCTGACTCTTTGTGAACCATGGACTGTAGCCTGCCAGACTCCTCTGTCCATGGGGTTCTCCAGACAAGAGCACTGGAGGGGCTCCTCCAGGGGCTCTTCCCAACCCAGGGATCGAACCCACGACTCTTATGTCTCCCGTGTGGGCAGGCAGATGCTTTACCACTTGCGCCCCCTGGGAAGCCCCTGGAAGCTAACGCATCGTCACCGTGGTCAAGGATGGGGCCCTGAGAGCGGAGGCAGCTGCCTGGAAACTGAGCGTGATCTTCACCCTGGACAAACNAGCCTGGTGGGTTGCCGTCTATGGGGTCGCACAGAGTCAGACATGACTGAAGTGACTTAGCAGCAGCAGCTAGGTATTGAATCCAGAATAATATTTTCTTTCCCTCAGATACATAATATTTTGTTTCTCCTAGATATGGCTTGATTTTTGTTTATTCTGCTTAGTTCTTGAGACGAACTTTTATCTGAGAATGTAGCCTTTTTAATAACCCTTGCAAATTCTCAATCCATTTCTTTTTATATTTTCTTCTGCCATTCCTTCTAGTCTCCTTCTATAAAGCTTATTCAACATGTACTGGGGACTCTCAGTCAGTCATGTTTCCATGTCCCTTAACTGCTCTTTCATATGCTTATAAATCTTTCTATATCATTATGCTATGTTCTGGGAGTATTCATCAATACAAACACCTAACTAGTTGATTATCTTTTCAACTATAACCAATCTTGAATTTACAGTAAATGCTGATTTCTTGTTTCAATATTTTTTTTTCATTTCCAAAGTTTCTCAGTGATCCTTTTCCACATCTATAGGATCTTCTTTCATTTATGCCCAAATATATTAAATTATTTCTCTTTTTGTTATTTTTTTTCTTTTATCTCTTTGGAGCTCCTAAATATTTACAACAATTTCATTCTTTTAGCTAGAGTTAATTCATCTTTCAATTGTTGATTTTCTTGAATATCCTGGCATTAGGTTTCTTTGTGTTTTAAACTTTGGGGTTTGGACACATCTTGAATACAGGTTATTTTTCCTCACTCTCTGTAGGCTTACATACTTCTGACTAAATGTTTTTCTACTCCATCTACCAATTCTTCAAGGGACCCTTAAATAAATCTAATAGGATCCTTTACCTGTGAAGATGAGATACCACTGATAGGGTCACCATGCTGTGCACGCGTGTGTGCTAAGTCGCTTCAGTTTTGTCCAGCTCTTTGTGACCTGATGGACCATAGCCCTCCAGGCTGCTCTGTCCATGGGATTCTACAGGCAAGAATACTGGAGTGGGTTACCATGCCCTCCTCACCATGCTGTAGTAGGTGGCTTTTCTCAAACCCTGGTTACTAAGCTGTTTGGGACATATTTTTCTTCACTGAACACACAAATATATAGTCTTCTATGGAAGTTCTTACCCTAGTTGAACTGAACACCTAATACTTCCTGCCTCTGGCTCGGAGTCTGAAACCATTCTCTGTGTGCCATGTTGTACTTAGTTGCTCAGTCATGTCTGACTCTCTGCGACCCCATGGACCGCAGCCCACCAGGTTCCTCTGCCCATGACCACTCCTCATTTCTGTTCTATCTTGGTCCCCAGAGGGTATTGATTTCAATATGGCTATAATAATAACAATTAATTATACCTATCACATATTTCTACTTTTTCTCCCAGGAACTAAATAGATTTTTATTTCTTTATTGTGGACCTTGTGATTTGCTTTGATGAATGAAGTAAGAGTGGGTGTGGCATGTGTCTCTTCTAGACGGACAGTACAAGGAGCTAGTATAACTCATCATTCTCTCTTTTACTGGCAAAGCACCTAGAAATGGCCCAAGTGGTAGTCCTACCATCCACCTGCAAGTCAAAGTGAGGATATCATAAGCAAAACCCCACATCAGCTCAAAATGGAAATGAGGCACAAGCAAGAAATAAACCTTAAAAAAAAAAAAAGAAAGAAAGAAACCTTATAAAAAAAGAAAAGAAATAAACCTTTGTCTGTCTTAAGCCACTAAGATTCTGGTGGTGTTTTCTACTGCAGCCTAACCTGAATCATGACAGATGTAATTCTGTTACTCTTTTAAATTTTTTTATTTTTAAATTTTTGCATATTACAGATATGTATTTGGAGCAAATAGAAGTAACAAAGCATGAATTTACAATACAATCTTGCTGGAAGTCCAGGCTCCAAGGAACTTTAAATATTGTGATGAACAAAACACCGTGCATAAAACACTAAGCTAATAATAATTGTATACATGCAATACACAAGTATGTATTTATGTGTCAAAGCATGTGGCTTCACTAGTAAGTGCTATAAATTGCTAAATTGAACATACTCAAATTCTTCCTCAATTGTTTCAATTATTAATGCATTTTTTAATATATGGGAAAAGTCTTTCAATCCCTTTTCTTTTCTGTTAAATACAGTTCCAGTACATTTAGCTCTGTTGTTAGTAAGTTACACAGTATGTTTTCAAAAAGTCTCTGGCCTGGATCTTCAGTAGAGAAAGCTGTGAACAGTTAAATTTTCCTCTTCCTTTTGTTTCTTTTTTGCTTTTTATGTGTAACACACCTTTTCTCCTCTTTTCAGACTCTCTGCCTATGGTTCTCCATCTACCAGTTACCACTCAAAAAGCTCTTTCCTTAGAATCTGATATCAATAATGTGTAATAATTTGAGGAAATATAAGTCAACTGTCCTATTTATAGGGGTTAATCGCATTTTAATCATTTATTCATTCTTTCAACAGATAGGACTTCCCTGGTAGCTCAGGTGGTAAAGAATCCACTTGCAATGCAAGAGACCCTGGTTCGATTCAAGCATCTGCTAAAAAAAAAAGCATTGTTAGAAATGAAAGATGAAAACAAATATGGTTTTCTGACCTTGAAGAGTTAAAAATCTAGAAAGAGTAAGGATAAGTAATGACACAAATGATGGTACAAATAGTGAATAGCTATTTACTATAGTAAAAAGTAACAGTTCCTGGAAGCCTGCAAGTACAGGGAAGATGCAGTTATTCATTTAACTGCAGAATGGTAGGCTTTGTCCCCTGTTTGAGGACTACTGTACTCCAGGAGCAAAGAAGAGATATTTTTGAACCAGACAACCTTTCTAGTTACACAGAAATCATGGTGAATGGAAAACCAGATTTTTATTTCTTTGTAACATCAGTTTTGCCTATGATTTTTCAACCCAAATTTACAGCTGGACAAAACTGTTCCTCCACCCTTGACATTGAAAACTGGGTTGAATTTCTCAGTATTTAATTGTCTGCTGTTAGTAGAGACATTACTTTTCCAACAAAGGTCCATATAGTCAAAGCTATGGTTTTTCCAGTAGTCATGGAAGGCTGAGAGCTGAAGAACTGATGCTTTTGATGCTGTGGTGTTGGAGAAGACTCTTGAGAGTCCCTTGGGCAGCAAGGCGATCCAACCAGTCCATCCTAAAGGAAATCAGTCCTGAATATTCATTGGAAGGATGGATGCTAAAGCTAAAGCTCCAATACTTGGGTCATCTGATGCAAAGAACTGAGTTATTAGAAAAGACCCTGATTCTGGGAAAGACTGAAGCAAGAGAAGGGGATAACAGAGGATGAGATGGTTGGATGGCATCACCAACTCGATGAACATGAGTTTGAGCAAGCTCTGTGAGTTGGTGATGGACAGGGAAGCCTGGCGTGCTGCAGTCCATGAGGTTGCAAAGAGTCAGGCACAACTAAGTGACTGAACTGAACTGGCTGAAGTGTTTTTATATCAATTATTCTGGAAGGTAGTATCATTCCCAAAACAGCAGACCAAAGTGCTCCTTAATCTGATTGTTGATCACTCAAGAGAAAGTTTTCTAATAAGTATAAAATCAGTCCAAGTGATAGTAATGTAGATCTAGAAACCTCTTTCCTTCTATCTTGACTCTGGATTTACAAAACTATGTAACATTCATATAGTGCCTTATAGTTTCCAGAGTCCTACACAGTCTATGTAATTCTCTCCTTGGAGCAACCTTGTGAGGGATTCAGATACCATCTGAACCTGGGGCCTGTGATGGTTCATCTACTCTGTAATATGCCAAAGAGGTCCATTCTATTTTAAGTCTTGATGGGCAGCAGCAAATTCCTACCAGAATTCCTTTCACTTGTATTGTTTTGATCTTCAAGAACTTTATAAGGCCTAAAGGAAAGTATCACCAAGATATTGTTTGAAAATCAACTGACTACACTACAGCTAGGGGGAAAATATGTTTTTTTTATTGTGGCATGTATTAAATAATTTCTATTTTCAAAGGGTTGGATTAGGAAGGGGTCATGAGTTGCAGTTGAAGGCAGACTAGAAAGAAAGGGAAATTTTCTCATTTGGCCCTGAAGACAATCTTTTTGTTCTTTTCTTCATCACAAGCTTCTTTATTTCTAGTAGTGGAGATCAATAGATTTTACTGCTTTTTTTCCCATTCTTTCTGCATTTAATAAACAATATTAGAGTAATATCCAGAAGCTAGGGACCTAATCAAAGTACTTGCTGTACTGTAATTCCACTTACAATTAAATTGACAAGGCAGAGAAATGATACCAAAATCACTCAGCAATTTTGAAATAAGAGGCCCTACTTTCTCATCTCCAGGGAGAAACCTGGTCTTCCTTTCACTATCAACTCTACCTCTTCTTCTAATGCAATATCCATCTAAATATTTTTTTTAGATTAGTCTTGTTTTTTAAAAAAAAGCTAGTATGGTCAGTAGCATGGACTTTCAGGAGAACTTGCTATGTTTGGAGCATAACCAGCATTTCAGTACAGCTGAAGAACCATGTGCTACATGAGGTATCTTCTCGCCTATGACAAGAAAGTTAGGCAGAGACTAGAGCTTGAGTCAAGTTGCAGGCCGTACTAAGATGTTTGGTAATTCTGATCACAGGATTTTACCCAATATTACAGCATATTGCATGCCTATCCCTACTTTATTAACATCTTCATAAATGCTTTTTTAATGATCATATATTCCACCAAACTGATATATTATGATTTGTTTAAATATAACCTGCATGCTTGGTATTTAAGTGTTTTTTTCACACTATTACAAACATCACAACAGTAAACATCTTTATAAATCTTTGTTTATTATACTTTATCTCTGATTATTTCCTAGAAGAGGCTCTTCTGAGGTAAGACAAGAAATCCATTCGGCTCAGAGAAGCCAGACATAATCACGGCCCTTTTCCACGTTCTCATCTTTTCTCAGATTAGAGAAATGTTGGCATTTTTTTAGGCCATGTGCAAATTGTGTTCTGTATACAGGCATAGCTACATGACCTGGTGCATAGTAGTGAGATGGATAAAGGCAGTGGCAGTTTTAAAAGCATATCTTAATACTTCACATCTTCATCTTAATTTGAGGGAAGAAATAGGATTTTTCTGTTTCATCTCTCACTCTGACACTCCCATGAGTCTCCATGTTTTCATTGGTTCCTCTGGAGAACAAGATAGTCTGTCACATCACATCTTTTGACTAGGAATACTCCATTTCTTTGGAAATTATTTAGAAGGATTTCTGAGGCAGGGTTGCTCTTCTGAAATGTACGTCAGAAACATATTGTCTTAAATAATTTAATCATGGACTTTCTAAAGCAGGAAAAGAACCCCTAAATCAGCTAGGGCAATGTTTCCCAAATTATGGTATGCCTTCTTCTGTTAGTGGTACATATTATAAACTGCCTAAATGGAGTAAACTGCATAATAATGGAAATATTGCTCCTTGCATAATTTTTCCCTGGTGGTCCACAAGCATACTTTCTTTAAATTGGTATTTATTTATTTTTAGGGTTCCATTTATTGCTAGCGGTAGTTCTCATGTGTTTGTTATTTATTTTAGATTTATTTTTCAAATACATATATATATCTCCTCTCCATATGTAGTTGGGTATTTTGCTTGCTTGTTTTTTCTTTGGTTGGTTTGTTGTTTTACTGTTTGACACAGTGAAACACAAGTAGGTACAAAAGTGGATGGCTAATACATAAACGTGTAAAAGGCCTTGAAGAAGAGATACATAAATGACCAAAGTCTATGAAACAATATCCTAGGCTGAACTTTTCCTTTGATATTTAAGAACCAGGGAGATGAAGTGATTTCTAATCTAAAAGCAGCATCCCAAGCTCACACTCCTAATCCTGTTCTTTGTTTTTAATCTTTCCTCCTGTCTCTGAAATGCTGTCTCTCAACAATATTCACTCACATATTTAGAGCAAAATGAAGTCAGATTTGTGAATGACAAATGTGGCGAAATCAAGTGGATGTATTAAAAGTTTCTCATTTTGAAGGAGCTGTCATTCTCATCAGAGGCAGGGAAATTAAGTTGCTATCCTTCACTCTCCCAGAGATGATTATTATGCCATTTCTTGTGGGTGCACTGAGCCAGAACTGCAGAGATAATAGGTTATTATAGGAAAATCTGGCTTTGACATTTGTATGATAAGTTTCCAGTCAATTAGATGAAAAATACTCCATTAGATAAAGTGAGTGTACCAATTATTGTGAAGATGGCTTACTGCTAATAATATAATTGAAATTTAGAGAGAAGAGGCCTTAGCTCTCCAGAAACTGACAGCCTTGGGGACAGTAATACAATCTCACAAACATGTGTGCTCTCAGTCATTTTCAGCTCTCAAAACTTTCGAATTTTCAAATCGAATGTCATTTCACGTGTACACGAAAATCCTGCTCTGTAAGTAACTCCAAGACTTTTTGCCATAATTTTTTTTTTTTTAATAACAAAACAGCTTCACATGGTTCTATTAGAACGCGAGACACAGAGACACATAGCACTGATAACTCAAAGATGATATTTTTGAGATTAAAAATCCAAGCCTATAGCTAGGTAAGCAAGGATCGTTTTATAGTTCATCCTGGAAGAGGAGAGGGGAGCCTATTTTAGATCCAGGGACCAAGGGAAAGCAGCTCATCCACAGAGTGCGCTCCCCACAGCTGTGAAGTAGATGTCAGTGGGCAGTGCCAAGGTGCCTCCTTCTCAATTGAACAAAATGGGAACAAGTGTGTTCCGAGAAACGACCCTGCAAAGGAATGGCCTAGTATTGAATTCTTTTTCATCTTCAATGATTCTGTGGCCTGTATGAATTTAAAATGTAAAATGAAATATTTATCAACAATCAAAAACAGACATGTCTGACTGTGTTATCTCAATTCAATGCTTCCTTCATCTTGAAGAATAGAAGGCTGCTTCAGAGGAGTGCCCACTCTGCCTCAGAAACACCTGCTTTCAGAGGAGACACTATGAAATTTTAACCCTGTTGGTTCAAAGGAGCTTCTCCAGAGAATGTTACTCCAAATTCAAGTGAAAAGTACAAGGTGCCCACCGTCTTTATTCCAGGACTTAACACTGTTTTATTCAATAGCAAAATACAGTCACAGTGGCTACCATTTTAAGCCCTATTGTGTTCTGTAAACAATAACAAATGTTTTTGCATTTTGAACTTATTTTATCTTTATCAGCCTTGCAAAGTGGATGTTAATATTTACCATTTTACAAATAAGGAAAATATGCCTCAGCTATGATAAATAAATTATCAGCTACTAATGAGTCAAACTATTTATATTTGTTTTTCTCTTAAATACTGATGTCTTTGCGTTACTATGAGGCCTCTTCTTTGTTTGCAAAATTTGTCCTTTCCCTAATTCCCTGCCTTAGTACCTGGATAGGCCTCTCCCCATCATGCTGTATGGCAGGTAGGGTTCTATTTCCTGTCAGTCCTGCCATCTTTTACCAGTCATGATGCTGAATTTTGAATTGTGATATCTCAATGCCCCTTTCTTCTATTTATCTCCACATGCTGTCCTTTGCCATTTCTAGATTCTAATTCTTTCTGTGTGCGTGCTCAATCATGTCCAGCTCTTCGCAACTCCTGGACTATAACCCACCAGGGTCCTTTTCCATGGAATTTTCCAGGCAAGAATACTGGAGTGGGTTGCCACTTCCTAGTGCAGGGGATCCTCCTGACCCAGGGATCGAACCCTCATTTCCTGAGTCTTCTGCATCTCAGTGCATCCCACTGAGCCAGCTGGGAAACCCCTAATTCTTTGTATAGTATTTTAATACTACGTGCTGCCTGGACCTCCCAGCCATACACCAGTCATTTCTATAAGACACTCATGGACACCTGGTCCCCATATAGTTTCCAGAGATATCCTATTGATCTCACTTTTTAACACTAAGTTTGAACTTACTTACACACTCAGCTAATCTGTCTAGTTAGAAACCACAGCGATCCTTAAAATCGTCAAGCCATCGCTGAAGTATTCTTTGTGATTGTCAAATTTGGTTGTATTCCATCTATCAGATTTGGTGATGTTCCATCTCTTTCAAATATTTCCCTAAAGTATAGAGAAAAGGGAGCACAGACACAAAAAGTACAGAAAGTTGCTGATTTCCTAGCACTCTTAGGTTGACAGGTTCTACAAACTTTCAAATCATCACTACCCAGTCTCTTTCAATGAAATATTATGGGATAGAGATGGAGCATGTACTC
The DNA here is from genome assembly GCA_006410875.1 of Neotragus pygmaeus. Taxonomy (NCBI): domain Eukaryota; kingdom Metazoa; phylum Chordata; class Mammalia; order Artiodactyla; family Bovidae; genus Neotragus; species Neotragus pygmaeus. The sequence continues at coordinate 473,426 of SJYV01042933.1, read as the reverse complement.
GCATGCACGTGTGCATGAGCACGCACACACACACACACACACAGAGTCTAGGTTGGGAATAGGCAGAGTACAAAAGACTCAGGCTGCCATATTGCATTGGAGAAGGAAATGGCAACCCACTCCAGTGTTCTTGCCTGGAGAATCCCAGGGACAGAGGAGCCTGGTAGGAGGCCGTCTATGGGGTCGCACAGAGTCGGACACGACTGAAGCGACTTAGCAGCAGCAGCAGCAGCCATAACTGCAGTTTTCAAATTTGTTTTCCTACTTGCAAAGAACACACACACTTGGGTCACACTAGTCATTTCTGTTAAAACAAAGAGACTTACACCTTTTATTGTTTTTGACAGCTTCACCTCCAAGTACCCTACTTAAACTTCAGTGTGCGAAGTTACTTCAGTCACGTCTGATTCTTTGAATGTAGCCTCTGGACTGTAGCCTGTCAGGCGCCTCTGTCCAAGGGATTCTTCAGGCAAGAAAATTGGAGTGGGTTGCCATGCCCTCCTCCAGGGGACCTTCCTGATCTGGGGGTAAAACCTATATCTCTTACGTTTCCTGCATTGGCAGGCAAGTTCTTTACCACTAGTGGACCTGGGAAGCCCTAAACTTCAGTAGATATTGAGAAATATGCCATTTTTGCCAAAAATATATTTTCTGTTGAACATAATTTCTGGCTTAACCCTCATGATCCCATGGAAAGAGCTGTTTTGTCCATCACTGTTAAGTAAGAAAACCAGAACACAGAATGTCACCATCCAAGGCTATTTCTAAAGCCCAGATTCTGTTTTATTTCAGTCTCCTGGCTCCCAAACCATTTGTTTGTTTGCAACGTTGCCCTTTGGCCCATATATTGTTGTGCCTAGATGGCTGCGAGGAGGTTTTCTTTTTTCTTGGTCACATCATTAATGAGCTGGGATAACTTGCCTCACGTGGGTCACAGGCAATTGCCATATAGATTTTCAATTTTTCCAACGAGGTAGAGCTACATGTCTTTAAAACCCAAAGCAAATGCCACAGTGTGCACTGCCACTGGGCTTCTCTTTGTTAGCAACATAAAAAGAAGTCCATTTCCCTCTAGGAATAGCAGCCTCTTCCCTTTTTTTTTCAGCACAGCACACAGGACAGCAAAGACGCACTATTTATGGAAATCATTTATGATTGCACTTGGACCTACAGGCAGTTCTGCCCAGGCTCCGTTCACTACCTCCAGGAATCCTGCCAGCTTGATGCACTCACATCAGATGCATTAAGACTTCATTTTTTATTGTCCTACTGGTATCCCATCACTATTGCTGCAATAAAGAGCTTTATTTCCACACCAAACAATTATTTGCTGGGATATGTTGAAGTCTGAAAATTGGTTTGTACCTCAAGGAGCAGTGAGAATGCAAGAAAAGCTGCTCTCTTAGCTGCTCCATTGATTCTTGGAGGTAGAAAGCAATGGAAAAGAATTAAAATGCCCTCCATCCAGGCAATTGTTCAAACAAGTTTTGATTAAGCACAGAATCTTTTTCAGAAGGGCTGCCAAAATTGCAGGCCTAGTTTTCAGTCAAGGAAGCAATCAGAAAAATTGACACTTCAGAACAAATATTCAAATATAGAGCCCTATGTTTATACCCACTATGAATTCAGAAAGAAGAGGAAAAATAAGTCCCTTACTGCTCATATTCTTGACAGTTTGCTGGATATTTCTACTTAAATAATTCACCATTCAATAAGCAATTTGTTAACTGCCTTCTATGGGCCATATACGCACTCTGCTTGGTACTAGGGCATTCCCATTCTGCTCAGGGAAAAAGGCAACAAATAATTCTAATATAGGTGATGAGTATTCTGCTGCTAAGTCACTTCAGTCGTGTCCGACTCTGTGCGACCCCATAGACGGCAGCCCACCAGGCTCCCCCGTCCCTGGGATTCTCCAGGCAAGAACACTGGAGTGGGTTGCCATTTCCTTCTCCAGTGCATGAAAGTGAAAAGTGAAAGTGAAGTTGCTCAGTCATGTCCGACCCTCAGCGACCCCATGGACTATAGCCTTCCAGGCTACTCCGTCCATGGGATTTTCCAGGCAAGAGTACTGGACTGTGTTGCCACTGCCTTCTCCGATGAGTATTCTGGTGGAGCTTTATTTATTTATTTATTTTACTTTATTTTACTTTACAACTTCACTGAATAACACAAGNTTCCAGGCTACTCCGTCCATGGGATTTTCCAGGCAAGAGTACTGGACTGTGTTGCCACTGCCTTCTCCGATGAGTATTCTGGTGGAGCTTTATTTATTTATTTATTTTACTTTATTTTACTTTACAACTTCACTGAATAACACAAGAGGCACATCTAGCACTGGCTGGGAAATAGGTGCATAAAAGATTTTATCATGGCTTCTAAATTGAGTTTTAAGAAATAAGCACAAACCAGCTAGCAAAGAGTAGAGGAACGGATATGAGGGAGGGCAGACAGAATATATGGTCTGAGAATCTACAAATATGTCCAGATAACCGACAAAGCTACCTAGACCCAATCAGCGTACATCACATAGTTCACATACTTTAAATCTGTTGCCCACTCCTAAATTCAAACCTTCCATTCTGCTTGATTTACATTCTGACTCAATATCTTGGATTCTCTTTAATTTTTTTCCTTTTGCTTTACCCTCCCATTCAGTCACCAAATTCTCTCTCTTCTACCTGTGTATTTGGCCTTAATCTCCTCCATTTTAGTACCATTGCCAATATACTAATCCAAATCCTTTGTATTTTATTCCTAAGCCATGGAAATAACTGCCTGATCTTTCTGTTACCCCACATATAAACCGCCATTACATTGACTTTCTCGAACATAATCCTACTGCTCCCTTCTCAAAAATCTTCAATGCACTTACAGGATAAAGCCCACCCTCCTGCCATAACAGGCTAGTGATCCTTCATCTGGTCCCATTTTTCTTTTCTAATTTTAACTCCCATTGTGCATCTACATGACCCCTTCCCTTCAGTCAAATGGTTCTGCTCACTCATTATATTTCCCTACTCAAAACCTTTGTTCCTACCATAGCCCATGCTTAAAATCCCCCAAAACTGAATCCTGCATATTCTTAAACAGCCTCTAAGACCAAACAGCCTTCTAAGACCAAAACATGGTTATTTCTTCCTCCTAAGAATCAGGGTCATTGGAAGGACTGATGCTGGAGCCCCAATACTTTGGCCAACTGAAGTGAAGAGCTGATTCATTGGAAAAGACCATGCTGCTGGGAAAGACTGAAGGCAAAAGGAGAAGGGGATGGTAGAGAACGAGATGATTAGATAGCATGACCAACTCATTGGACCTGAATCCTAGTAAACTCTGGGAGACAGTGAAGGACAAGGGAGCCCAGCATGCTGCAGTCCGTTGGGTCGCAGAGTCAGGCACAACTTATCAACTGAACAACAACAACAAAGAATTAGTGTGGCCTGATGTTTTAAAAACAATTCTGGCAAAGAAATGGAAATGAATGTTTACTGAGAACCCACTAATTATCAGATCATTTAAAGCTCTAGGAGTTAAGTGTTGTTTTATTTTATTGGTTTTTTTTTTTTGTAAATTAATGTATTCACTTTAATTGGAGGTTAATTACTTTACAATATTGTAGTGGTTTTTGCCATACATTCACATGAATCAGCCATGGGTGTACANGCAGTGAGCTTTAGTCCTGAAGTACTCCAAGATATTAAAATGGCAATTATTTAAATACTCTCACTTCTCTAATATGAAGTAGGATGTATCAGTTCAGTTCAGGGTGTATAGGGAGATGAAAATTTTAATTCACTGTGAAGAGTCTAATTAGCTTTGCAGATAAGAACTGAAGGTTTTTGTGGGTTTCATCAGCCTGCCCTATCTCCCAGGCTACTGGGGCAGATCTTTAAGTAAATCCATCAGCAGCTGACTTTGTTGACCCCACAAAAGTGACTGGTGGCCCTGCCCTGAGTAAACCCATAAATAATTAACTGTGAGATGGACACAATTCCTGGGAGCCACTGTCTCATCACATTTCCAGCAACCTCCATTACCTAAGAGGGCCCCACATACCTTTCTCTAGTGTCTAAGCCTATGTCCTTCTTTATGGGCTGACTCAAGCCTTACCTCATACATAAATGGGGCCAAAACTACCCTATTTCAGGGAATTCACTCTACTCTGGATCACTGGAATACTGCTTTTCTGCATCTCCTACTCTGGTTCTGAGCATGGGGTTCCTGTCTTCTGTCCTGGCCATGGTGCCGTGTGCATATATTTTATTTCCTAACTAGATGCAGGGAGGCAGCATGAGGCAGTGAAAGTAACTGACAGTGTGAAAAGCATGAGCTTCAAGCATGCAAAGAACTGAGTCCAATCCTAACCTCGCAACTGTGCATATTTCTTAACTTACATGAGCACCAGTTTTCTTTCATTAGGCCAAGAAGAGTTGTAAGGAAAAAACGAGAAAGAACTATAAAGTACCATCAGAAGTATCTCCCCACAGCACAAGCAGGTGTACACACATGCACACAATTGCTGGTCTATATTAACAACAGAATATACTCTTTCTGAGCACAAGTTGATTTTAAGTTTCTTTGCAACCTTAAGCTCATTTAGGGCAGTAATTCACACAATGTATATATTCACCACATCATAGTATTCTTCTTTCAGCAGAATTGTCAAGAGTCTGGATTGCAGAGAGCCAAGTGATTCTAGACAGTATCCTTACAGAACTTCACAAGAATATGAAACCACTTCTCACGAGGAGGTGCGACTGCAAGGCCCCAGTATGCTTCAGGGGCTTGAAGAATTTTCTGGGCTAAACTGGCAAACACAGCATTCTCTAGGTAAATAGGTTCATGGGCAACACTTTCATTTTGAAGTTTCACTGACCTCATATCTCTTCTCTAAAGGTACATTTTACTTCCCTTGAAGTCTTCTTTCATTTGTTCCCTAAGCTCCTCCTCTAGAACCAAAAACTTAAAACCAAGTTTAAAAAACTCAGATCCAACAATAACAGAAAGATCTAGATGAGAATTTCTCCAAGGAAAAGGACAGAGTTTCAAGAGAGAGGATGATTTTGATTTCAAGCAACAGAAAGACAATTTGAGCCAAATAAAGGTGGAAGGAGGGAACTTTTGTAATAAGGATCCTTAGTGCTCTCATGAGAGCCAATGTCTGTGGAGCAGCTCAAGTCAGTTATTTAAACGCCAGTTACTTAATTTCCCTCATTTCTCACAGCTCATTGCTACTAACCCCTGGATGCCTGTTTCTTTCCTCTCTTTCTTGTTTACTCACTCAGCCTCACTTTCAAGCTCTCTCTACTGCCTTCTCTTCTCTAGTCCATATGGCAGTAAACATGGCCACCAGCAACCCTGAAGCAGCTTATCTTACAGCTCTGATTATCACTCAGTCATCAAAGATCTCTCTCAGCTTTAATACAAAGTCTTAGAACAAGATGTTACCTGGTCCAGTTTTGAACTGGTACCCATATCTGGAACTATGGACTGTGGCCAGGTTATAAACTCACATTGTCCAAAATGACTGCCCCGTGATAACCAGAGAAGTGGGAATAATTTAGAAAAACAGGGAAGGGATTCAAAGTATTCTGTGTGATAGATTTGACCTTCGGTAGTTCTCGTATTTCCAATAGGAGGTGCTTTTGGTAGTCTCTTCACTGTTAAGTTTTGCAGTGAAGCAGAACATCAAAATGTCTTCACCAGTACATATGGGAGTTTCAATCCCTTCACCCAAAGTGAATATGGTATGTTCATGTAGATATGTTTACTAAGGCACAGTGAATAAGTCCTGCTTCTATAAAACAAGGAACATTAATTGATTAAAGTCAAGTAATGGTTACATAAATTTATGATATTTCAACAAAAACCCTGCAGCCACTAAGATCATGTTTTTAGAGAAGTTTTTAAAGGAGCTCAGGACAGAAATTTCAGTGAAAGAGCAGAGTATAGAGCTTAGATAATTCCAAATATACCAATACCAATAATTATGTCAAGATGTCAGGATTATGATAGTTTTATTTCCCTCTTTACATCCTTTCCATATTTTCTAGACATTTTTTAACCAAAAAATTCTTTAATCAATAATTAAATTATACCACATGTATCAAGGGAACTGTAGTTCAAGAGTCCGGCCATTCTTTTTTTTGTTTTCCTGATTGTCAGTAAGGTTAGCCTGCAATGAACTTGGAGAAGATTTGCCAGAAAATGAACTAAGCTGTTGGGGGTAAAGAGAAATTCCCCTTCTGAGAAATAAAACAAATTTTTTTTTAATATTAAGCTGCTTTCCTTTTCCAAGAGTCATTCCTGCCCTAACCAAACCCCTGATTAGAGAACCAGATCAACCACTTTCAAACCAGCAACAGTGAAGACAAATGGACAGGTATGGTTCCAGTCAAATTCAGAGGACATTTATAGCTGACCTAACAATTCCCTAACCTTAAAAATCCTGAAGAAAAAGCACTTTTCTGTGAACTGATCTGGCACTTAGATTGACAGTAGCAGCTTAACTTTTAACAAGGCAAAAAAAAAAAGTCAAAGCTACGAGTTTACAAATTCTGTGAGTCTATCAAGTTTAAGGGAACTCTTCAAATTTATAACCCAAGTAAGTTTTGATAATTATAGTCCTACACTCTGACAGAGGAGCGAACATTTAAATGATGAAGATTCTTTCTTCCTGTTTACCAAGATGGACGCGTTGGCAACTTCTGTCTTCCCAAGTCTTTTAAACTGGAAAGCATTTGAACACCAGGTCAATTACATTCTTCCCCAGGCGACTAAAGCAGCTTTAAAAAATACTGTTGTCACTGTGTCAGATCAAGTGGAGAGGAACAGAAATATGACTTGGGAGTCTCAAAAGGTATTAGACAGCAGGCTAGGCAGAAATTAAATTCCATTTGCTAGGATTCCATAGAATACTCTGAGAGAGCAAAAATGTTCAATTCTCTTTATTAGTGCTGGATTTATGATTCAAAATGAAGATTAAATTAAGAAAAAAAATTAAACTTGATATTCTAAATAGCTCTTTAAATTCAAGATCCTCAGTTATTTGCTTCAGCATCCAGTCTGGCCTCCCTGGCTCCAGAGTCTCTCTGGAACTAATGTGCTCATTGCTACACGTGTATGCATGCTCAGTCATGCCTGACTCTGCAACCCCATGGTTTGTAGCTCACCAGGCTCCACTGTTCATGGGGTTTTCCTGGCAAAAATATTGGGGTGGTTGTCATTTCCTTCTCCAGGGGATCTTACCGACCCAGGGGTCAAACTTACATCCCCTGCGTCTTCTGTACTGGCAAGCAGATCCTTTACCACTGTGCCACCTGGGGAGTCACTGCTAGAAACCCAGTTGTGTAAAGCTATTTTCATCAAGCCAGCCTTTTGCTTGGGAAACCATAATAACTTTTGAACACCCATGAAGCAAAGTCTGGATTCCTCTGTCCTAACGCCAGAGACCTCCAAAATCCAGGCTAACCTGCCTCTCGACCAGTTGCTTCAACACACTCTCTCCCTCTACCTGGGATAGAGCCTCCTTGTCCTGCAGACATATTCTGCCTTACCCTAGCGCCTGGTCTTTCTTTGTGCTGGTACCCTCCCCTTTTCCAAATACAGAAATAAGCTCAATGCCTCATCAAACTCAACCTCACATTAAGCCTTCTTTGACTTCTCCAGTTCACAAGTCTCTCCCTTTTCTGAATTATTGCCCTGATGGGCCCAACAATTAACATTCCTTGAAAGTCCACTACAAGCTGGTCTCCGAACTTGTTATTTTACAAACATTGTTTTATTCCACCTTCAGAAAAACCCTGTAAGCCAATAGTTATTAGCTTATTTCACTGTCAGTGAGGGAAATGGCATGTTCACATAATATACTTCCTCTGAAAGCATGAGCTCCGCAGAGCTAGAATCATGTCATTTTCTCCCCCTGCTCCCAACTGCCTGGTACCCAATAAACAGTTTGTTTCACTCACAAAATACTACAAGATTTATAAGTGGAAGATCTGATGTTCCACCCTTAGTCGGTCTCCAAACATTGTGGTTTTTTGTGCACATACAGACACAGATAGGCAGCGATGTGTCACGTGGGTGAAAATTCGCCTAACCCTGGTCGTTTGCTCTTGCTCAGGGCAGCACACCAAGCCTGCGCCTTCACTGAAAAGCCCTGGAGCAAGGTGGGCAGCTTTATCACACCCTCCCCGCCAACAGTCTCCATAACCACATGACATAAATAAGAGACTGTGTAGCCGTGCAGATGCCATTTCGGAGTTCATGTCTCAGCCACCATCACCCCTTCCCACTGCACGACCACTGTCAAGCCCCTCCGACATGGGAATGCTATTATTACCCCTGTAAAATGAGCATAGCCAAGAGAGCTAGAGGAGCTTCTTTTATATATATATATATAAACACACACATACACATTCACATACATATATACACGTACACACTCGCTCTGAAAACTTCATCAATGGATTCAGGCAATGAATATGCTTAGCTTTAACATCACCATCAAGCCACACATCCACACATGTGACTGCATTTGCTTCTGATATACCGAAGCTATAGAGGATTCAGATCAGGTGAGCCCTACTCGCTTCCACTGGCACTGACCAATAGTGACGATCTATATATTGCTGTATAGTGTTTTGCTCCCTGAGGGTCTGGATCTCCAGGTGTTCTGATAAAAGCCAAGGATACTTATGTGGCTTCCGAGTCATGACAACTTAATGGTCTCCACGTAAAATTAAATTTAGAAAATTAATGGTGTATTCAACTCCTCTAATCAAAGAGTAAATCAAAGTCATGCCTGTTTTTTCAACTCTACACACAAGACTCAAGCTGCGCATTGTAACATAGTCATTGTACTTGTGGACTCCAAGAACTTTTTACCTGGCTCCCTGGTTCATGGTTCTCCCTCTAACAAAGCTTTTTTATTAAAAATAATGACTCACCCAAGAAAGTTTAATATAGTAGGACTCGTGAATTTATTAACTAAGCATCCTTGCTTTAAGCATGGCATTGGGCACAGTGAAAGGTGAACAATCTGTCAGGATTAGTAGCTGCTCCTCAGTATTTGGAATTTAAGAGGATTGTAACCGTAGTTCATTGATTGGTGGGACTCTAACAGAGCCAAAAACTGAGAGGCGTTCACATGAGAAGGGGTAAAAGACTCCTACCCACCTAATACCCAGAGACCTAAAGAGCTTAAATCGAATTGTGTCTATATTGACATTCAATCCGAAAGGCTCCCCTCGTTGTTTACCTGTTCTGCTTCCTGTGAAGTTCTACAGTTCTCTTTCTTCCCTACCAGGCCACGTACTGAGAGCTGAGATGAGCTCCTGTTGTATCCTCTACTTTCCGGGACCGTAGCATGTGCCCCATGGTGGAACACCTGGGAAGCTGAATTTCTGGAAATAAAAAATGTGGCAGAAATTTCACTTGGTTAAATATTTAGAGCCTTTATTGGGATCTAATCTATGCTGAGCACTAGAATAGATATCTTACATATACTAGTCTTAATTTCCATGACAATCCTATGCATTAGGCCTTTAGGAAAAATAAGGAAATGGGTTTGAAGAAGTCGAAAAGCAGGCCAAGGTCACACAGCTGTCAGCGGTAAAACTAAGACTCAGATACAGGAGCTGTCTGTCTACACCAGGCTGCTTCCTTGGAGACATAAATCAAGGATCCATGGACCCTCGTGTAAATCAGCACAGAACCCTCTTCTCCACACTCCTCAATCAAGCCTATGAGCCTCAGCGCCACTCAATCCTTTTCCATTAAGAGCCTGCTATCCTGCCTGCCATAGATCAGTATTGATGCTCTCTCAGAATAGCAGTTAGTGGTCAGCTGCTGCAACTTCAGCTGCCAAAGTTTTTTAAAAGGAAATGAAATTATAGTGGAAATTTGGGAATTCTTGCACCACAAGGCCTCTGCATCTGTCAGAACTTAGGGAAAGCTGGTTGTACAGACTTCGGAAACTGTCATCCATTTGACAGCTTTGCAGTGTTTCTTCTGGGAAAACCAACTGCAAGGCTCCTGGCATGGTCAATTTCATCTTATCTTTGCCCTAAACTTCCCAATGAAAAGCCTTACTGTCAGACTTCCTACAGAAGCATAATTACAAATTCCGTCCCTAATGGGCCTAAAGACTCATACTGAGTGAAGTCACAAAGAGGAAAACAAATACCGTGTACCAACACACATATGTGGAAACCAGAAAAATGGTACAGATGAACCTATATCTGCAAAGCAGTAGAGATACAGGCACAGAGAACAAAAGTGTGGGCAACACGTGGGGAAAGAGAAGGTAGGATGAACTGGGAGACTGGGGTTGACATCGGTACACTGCTATGTATAAAACAGATACCTAACGAGAGAGAGCCTACTACATAGCACATGCTGAAGCTGAAGCTCCAGCACTTTGGCCACCTGATGTGAAGAACTGACATTGGAAAAGACCCTGATGCTGGGAAAGATTGAAGGCGGGAGAAGGGGGCGACAGGATGAGACGGTTGCGTGGCATCACCGACTCAATGGACACAAGTTTGAGTAAACTCCAGGAGTTGGCAATGGACAGGGAGGCCTGGTGTGCTGTAGTCCACGGGGTCGCAGAGTCAGACACGACTGAGCAACTGAACTGAGCTACATAGCACAGAAAACTCTACTCAATGCTCTGTGGTGACAAAGAGGGGATACATGTATAGGTATAGCTGATTCACTTTGCTATACGGTAGAAACTAACACGGCATAGTAAAGCAACTAAACTCCAGTTTAAAAAAAATTCCATCCCTAGACCGTCTTTACTTACAAGCCTTGTTTACAAATGGGAAAAGCATTTGCTTTTTTTTTTTTCCCTTGAATTTAAGTTATGCCTATAATAGTCCCAAAGAGATGCTGAAATCTGAAGAGTAAACTGATTTTGTCAAGATTTTTGCCAGGACATTAATGGGGATTTTAAGTAAGGGTCAGCCTAACAGGAATAATCACATAATCCCACTCTCTCAGCCCCAGCAGAGATCTCATGAGCTTTTCTAACTTAATAATAAAAACCACCAAAATCCATATGCCTCCAGTGGAACAATTTAATTGTTGCCAAGGCTACGAGGCTCCTCGGTTTTCATTATTTCAGTCTATACCAATAAGGGAAAGAGGTTACTTCAGATAATTTCTCTCAACTTTCACAGGATCCTAATGATTGCCTGTATCGATGTTTTATTCAAGTGAAGAATGGTTCAGTGCACATATGTCTTAAAATTACACTTGCTATTTTAATTACTTTTTTCTCCCCTCCCCTTGAATACAAGCATAAAAGAACTCATAGAATACCAAGGCTCTCTGAAATTCTCTATAATGTGAAATAAAGGGCATTGCATGTGTTTGCAGTATAACTATGTATTTTGGATTCATTGTTTAACATTGTGAGCATATTTCAAAATGGATCTCTATAAAACTCTCCCAGTTTTTTTCATTTTCTTTCCCAGATGCACAAACTTCAAAACAGAAATTGCATGGTCTAACAGACCTGGGTTTTAGTTGATGGGTCCGCACCTTTCCCAGTTTTATCAAACTCTATTAAATTACTGAATTTCCTGGAATATCAGCTTCTTCATGCATATAATAAAGACAATTAGCCTCACCTGCAAGTAATGCTATGAAGAAAAAAGTGTGAAAATATAAATAAAACCCCTCGCATAGTATCTGGTTTATTCTAGTCTCAATAAGCATAAATTTCCCTTCCTAAAACTACAGTATAGCAGTTCACTCATGCATTCCTGCTTCACTTGAACACAGCAGGCTCTTTTTTTTAAGTGACACAAAGCAAAGGTATATTTAATCTCCTTCTATTTTTTCTCTTTGAAGTCTTCATTTTTATGAAAAAAGATCCTGTGATGCAAGCCTGTCATGTTCCCTTTCATGTAATAACTTAATGAGTGATTTTCTCTGCAATAATCATGTCAAAATATGAATAACTGCCATGATTCTATTTGTTAATAGACTTAAATAAAATGTTCACATGAATATAAAGTCACTTTTCAGATCTTGTGAATGATGCCTCAATGAGGATAGGCTTTCAAATAATATAAGGGAAAAAGAATACAAAATTGCTTATTTTTAATTTCCTCCATTTAAGGAGAGAGAGATATTAAAGTATTAAACATAAGAAAATACTCTGAGTCAGTGTTAGAGTGTCTACAGTTACATTGCTGCTTAGTTATTTGTTAAAGAGAATCTTACCTTCAACTTTATTAATAAAAGGGATAACAGGATGAACTGGGAAGAAACTGGGATTCGGTCCTACTTCTAGTAGGACCTACTACTAGTACTAGGACCTACTACTACCTACTACTAGTTTGGTCCTAAAAGTAGGACCTGCTTTTAGTCACTTTATTATTTTGAAGAAATCATCTTGCTGAGCCTTGAGATGGAGTTTTTGTCAAATTAGAGCAAGTGTTAGCTTACTGAAACCCATTAATCCTGTACACTGCCTGTCTTTTTGTAAATAAAGGTTTATTGAAACACAACTACCTTGTCCATTATATAACTTCTATGCCTTCTACTGTATTACAATGGTAGGTATGAAATGTTGCAATGAGACAGTGAGGTTTATAGAGCCTAAAATATTTTAACACCTGGCCCTTATATAAATTTTCAATTTGATGAATTTCAATTTGAAGATTTTTTTATGATTTGTGTCTTTTGTATTCTATTTAAGAAATAGATTACTCAAGGTCAGAAAGATTTCTCTTATGTTTCCTTCTAGAAGTTTTAGAGTTTCTGTTTTTACTTTTCTTTCTATAATTCATTTCAAGTTAATTTGTATAAGCTAAGAATTGGGGTTAATTTTTTGGATATCCAGTCGTTCCAACATTTATTGAAAATACTTTGCTTTCTCACTGGATTGTTTTGGCACCCTTGTTAAAAATTAACTGGCCATATATTTGTGGTCCATTTCTCAAGGCTAGTCTGTTCCACTAATCTTTATGTTTCACTGAATGCCAGTACTACATGGCAGTGGTTATTGTAGAATTAAATCTTCGAAACCAGGCAGCAATTCTACAGCTTTGTTCTTTTTCAGGATTGTTTTTGGCTACTAGAAGTTCTTTGAATTGTCATATAAATTTTAGAATCAGAATTTGGTAAAATTCTGAAAATAAACTTGATGAGCAACTAGTAAAAATTGCAGTGAGTCTATAGATTGATTCAGGCAGAATTGATGTCTTAACAATACTGAGTCATGACTCCAATATAAATTACCATTTACTTATCTTCTTGAAATTGTTAACAATATGTTAACAATTTCTTGAATATGTTAACAATACTTTTGGTTTTCAATGCATGGGTCTTTTATACATTTTGTTAAAATTTCCCCAAATATTTTTATGTTTTGAATGTTAATGCAAACTTTTTTCTTTTTCATTTTCAAATAGATCATGGTCAGTATACAAAAATACATTAATACCTTGTATTCTGTGACCTTGCTTTTTTGTAAATCACTTAGGATTTTCAACATTCATGATGTTATCCTTTAATAAAGGCAAATTTACTTTCTCCTTTCCAATCTCAATGGGTTTTCTTTCTTTCTCTTGCCTTATTCACTGACTAGGACCTCTAGTAGAACATGAACAGACATGATGATACCAGGCAATCATGCTTCATTCCTGATCATAAAAGTGTAAAAAAGATCATAAAAGCATTTGATCTTTCACCATTGATAATAATGTCAGCCCTTTATCAGGTTGAGAGAAGTCTCTTCAACTGTGCATTTTTCATGGTGAAAGTCGCTCAGTTGTGTCAGACTCTTTGTAACACCATGGACTATACAGTCCATGGAATTCTCCAGGCCAGAGTACTGGAGTGGGTAGCCTTTCCCTTCTCCAGGGTTCTTCCCAACCAAGGATCAAACCCAGGTCTCCCACATTGCAGAGGGATTCTTTATCACCTGAGCCACAAGGGAAGCCCATGCATTTTTCCTGAGTGTTTACCAAATTGTCAAATATTAATACCTTTGTTCTGGCATCTGTTAAATTGATCATATGGATTTTCTTCTTTAACATGTTAATATGATGAATTACAGTGAGACTGATTTTTTTTAACATCAATTCAGTGACTTTCCTGGGATAAACAACACTTTAAACACTGCAACCACTATATTAACTGCATTATATTTTACTATGCTTCATTTTCATTCTATTTAAAATATTGCCATATTTTTCATATTATTCTTTTTCCTTTGACCAAGGGTTATTTAGAAATGTACTATTTAATTTCTGAACTTTAATTATGTTTTACTTTTATTTGTTTCTAATTTAATCCCACTGAGATTAGACAGCATGCTTTGTATGATTTCAATTCTCTGAAAATGAGACTGGTTTTAATAGTCAAACAAACATCCACATACACTTTTGAAGAATGTGTATTGTGTTGTGGGGTGGCATATTCAATAAGTATCAAGTAAGTCATTTTCATTGAAAGCATTGTACAAATCCTATATGTCTTTACCAATTTTCATTCTTCTATCAACAAGGAGAGAGGTGTGCTGAAACTGCCAACTATCACTGTGGATTTGTCTTTCTTTTCCTTGAGTTCTACAAGTTTTTGTTTCATATATTTTGACACTGGCATTAAATGAATACGTATTTGAGATGTCTGCATCTTACTCATGAATTGAACACTTATATATTGTAAATTGCTCCCCTTTTTCATTGATAATATTCCATGTTTAGAAATTTACTTTGATGCTTATACTGTCATTTCAGTTTTCTTATCAATAGGATTTATATGGTATATATTTCCTAGTCCTTTATTTTTAATCTATTATTTTTCAATTCAGTTCTTATAGAATTCATATAATTAAGTCTTATTTTTTTAACCAGTTGGCCAATTAAAGCTTTTTAATTGAATCATCTAAAGTATTTACATTCGTTGTGATTACTGATAACATTGAGTCTAAATTCACTATCTTACCATTTGTTTTTGATTTTTGCAATTTTTTTTTATTCTTTTTCCTCTTTACATGTATTCTTTTGAATTAAGTAAATAATTTTCAGATGATATTTTATTCTCATTATTATCTTGTGAGTTATAATTCTTTTATTATATTTTTTTTTGCTGACTAGTCTCGGGTTTGTAATATTTCATCATCTGATATCAACCACATATCCAGTTTTATCTCCCATAATTATGCTACACTGCAATTAAACAAGTCACTGACTATTGCCAAACACTCTTGGACTACTCTGGTGTTACAGTGGATAAGAATCCACCTGTCAATGCAAGAAAATGGGTTCAATCTATGGTCCGGGAAGATTCCACATGCCACAGAGCAACTAAAGCTTCTGTTCAGTCCAGTTGCTCAGTCGTGTTCAGCTTTTTGCGACCCCATGGACTATAGCACACCAGGCTTCCCTGTCCTTCACCAACTCCTGGAGCTTGCTCAGACTCATGTCCGTTGAGTCAGTGATGCCATCCGACCATCTCATTCACTGTCATCCCCTTCTCCTCCTGCTTTCAATCTTTCCCAGCATCAGGGTCTTTTCCAGTGAGTCAGTTCTTCACATCAGGTGACCAAAGTACTAGAGTTTCAGTTTCAGCATTAATCCTTCCAATGAAATTCAGGACTGATTTCCTTTAGGATTGACTAGTTGGATCTCCTTGCAGTCCAAGAGTCTTCTCCAACATTATAGTTTAAAAGCATCAATTCTTCAACGCTCAACTTTATTTATAGTCCAACTCTCACATCCATATATGACTACTGGAAAAACCATAGCTTTGACTAGATAGAGCTTTGTTAGCAGAGTAATGTCTCTGCTTTTTAAAATGTTGTCTAGGTTGGTCATAGTTTTTTTCCCAAGGAGCAGGCGTCTTTTAACTTCATGGCTGCGGTCACCATCTACAGTGATTTTGGACCCCCAAAAAATAAAGTCTGCCACTGTTTCCACTATTTCCCCATCTATTTCCCATGAAGTGATGACGCCAGATTCCATGATCTTAGTCTTCTGAATATTGAGCTTTAAGCCAGCTTTTTCACTCTCCTCTTTCATTTTCATCAAGAGGCTCTTTAGTTCTTTGCTTTCTGCCATAAGGGTGGTATCATCTGCATATCTGAGGTTATTGATATTTCTCCTGCCAATCTTGATTCCAGCTTGTGCTTCATCCATACCAGCATTTCACATGATGTACTCTGCATATAAGTTAAATAAGCAGGGTGACAATATACAACCTTGACGTACTCCTTTCCCAATTTGAAACTAGTCAGTCATTCCATGTCTAGTTCTAGCTTTTGCTTCTTGACCCGCATACAGGTTTCTCAAGAGGCAGGTTAGGTGGTCTGGTATTTCCCACCTCTTGAAGAATTTTCCATTTTATTGTGATCCACACAGTCAAAGGCTTTGGCATAGTCAAGAAAGCAGAAATAGATGTTTTTCTGGAACTCTCTTGCTTTTTCCATGATCCAGAGGATGTTGACAATTTAATCTCTGGTTCCTCTGCCTTTTCTAAATCCAGCTTGAATATCTGGAAGTTCACGGTTCACGTATTGTTGAAGCCTGGCCTGAAGAATTTTGAGCATTACTTTCCTAGCATGTGAGATGAGTACAACTGTATGGTAGTCTGAACATTCTTTGGCATTGCCTTCCTTTGGGACTGGAATGACCTTTTCCAGTCCTGTGGCCACTGCTGAGTTTTCCAAATTTGCTGGCATATTGAGTGCAGCACTTTCACAGCATCATCTTTTAGGATTTGAAATAGCTCAAGTGGAATTCCATCATCTCCACTAGCTTGGGCACCACCACTGCTCAGCCCATGTGCTGCGACTATTGAAGCCTGTGAGCCTAGAGTCTGTGCTCTGTAACAAGAGAAGCTACCGCAATGAGAAGCCCGTGCACTGAAACTAGAGAGTAGCCCCTGCTCCATATCTAGAGAAAGCCTGTGTGCAGCAACAAAGACCCAGTGTGACCAAAAATAAATGTTTTTTGAAAACATACTCTTGACTATGCTAATATGTCTTTCACATTTATACACCTTTTATTCACACACATTACTCACACCAATCTATTTATTTTTCCAATTTTTCATTTGTTTTCAGTAGGAGGAAAAGTCTCCAAGCAGCTACTCCTTCACAGGTAGAAATGGAAATTATTTCTTATTGTTTGTAGTGGAGTCTTCTGACTCACCCCACTTGGTTGCAGTGCAGCAGTTTGCTTCTACACTATAATTGAGAACAACTCCACTGTGTTCTCTGTGGTTTCTTTCATCTCCAAAATTCTGTAATTCTAAGGTTCCATAATATCTTGCCTGTGACCACAACCTTTTAAATTTCAAAGGCCATCCACAGCAATCAGCCCATTGATCATCATACTATCTGTGAAAAAAATAGATCAAGTATGATAATGCCTATTTTACAGATAAGAAAAGTGATGCCAAAGAGTTAAGTGAACTTTTCCAGAATCATACAACAAATTAAATCCAGAATGAACATCAGATGCCAAAATTCTACTACATCAATGATTATATCCAGTTCATTTCAGTTCAGTTGCTCAGTCGTGTCCAACTCTTTGCGACCCCATGAATTACAGCACACCAGGCTTCCCTGTCCATCACCAACTCCCGGAGTTCACTCAAACCCATGTCCATCGCGTTGGTAATACCATCCATCCATCTCATCCTCTGTCATCCCCTTCTCCTCCTGCCCCCAATCCCTCCCAGCATCAGAGTCTTTTCCAGTGAGTCAACTCTTCGCATGAGGTAGCCAAAGTATTGGAGTTTCAGCTTTAGCATCAGTCCTTCCGATAACACCCATGGCTGATCTTCAGAATGGACTGGTTGGATCTCCTTGCAGTCCAAGGGACTCTCAAGAGTCTTCTCCAACACCACAGTTCAAAAGCATCAATTCTTCTTCACAGTCCAACTCTCACATCCATACATGACCACTGGAAAAACCATAGCCTTGACTAAACAGATCTTTGTTGGCCAACTAATGTCTCTGCTTTTGAATATGCTATCTAGGTTGATGATAACTTTCCTCCCAAGGAGTAAGTGTCTTTTAATTTCATGGCTGCAGTCACCATCTGCAGTGATTTTGGAGCCCAGAAAAATAAACCCTGACAGTTTCCACTGTTTCCCCATCTATTTCCCATGAAGTGATGGGACCAGATGCCATGATCTTAGTTTCTTCTTAACTATTTGTTTTTTAAATTATGTTTTGTTTAAGCATTGTATATTGTCTAAAGTTAATCAGGGACTTCCCTGGTGGGTCAGTGACTAAGACCCTGCACTCCCAATGCATAGGGACTGGGTTTGATCCCTGGTCAGGGAACTAGATTGCATATGCCAAAACTAAGCGTTCTATACAGTAATGAAGATCAAAGAACCTGCGTGCCACAACTGAGAACTGGTACAGCCAAAAAAATAAATTTTTTAATCAAAAAAGAGGAATAAAGTTAAACAAAGCACAGGAAGAAACTAGTAATGGTAAGATACATATGTACAAAGAAATTGACAAAATAGTCAATGTGAAGGTGAGCAGCGCATATAAACATTCAGTATTGCATCGCTAATAAATTTTCTTGTATATTATGATATAGATCACATTCCCTACAGTTTTATATAAATTACCTAAAGCATACTCAGCAGCAAGTAAAGCTGAAGTCTGTCCTCAAATGCTACCTTCTTCACCCCAGATCAATGTCAAGGATTTTCAGTTGGAATAACATGACACCCTCTACGGTTTACTAGAGTTTCAAACAGAGAACACTGGCAGTGTTCAAGGAAGACTGAGTTTCTTGGCATCTTGCAGATAATAATTTAGTATCTGAGAATCAACCATTCAAAACACTAAACGTCCTCAGCACGCACACTAACATTTTAGACAATAAGGTTTTAAAATTGAGCATACAAAACCCTCAGTTTAGCTGTCATTTCATAATCAGACCAGGAGCACTGTCACACTGCTCACAATGGAAAGACTGGCATTAACTCTACTCCTTAGGTCTTAGTTGACAGAGTATTCATTTTGTAATACTCATTTTCACACAGTTCTTCTATATACATGCTAATTTGCTTCAGTCGTGTCTGACTCTTTACAACCCCATGGAATGTAGCCCACCAAGCTCCTCTGTCCGTGGAATTTCCCATGCAAGAATATTGGAGTGGGTTGCTGTTTCCTTCTCCAGGGGATCTTCCCAACCCAGGGATTGGGACCCACTGGCATCTCTTATGTCACCTGCACAAGCAGGCAGGCTCTTCACCACTAGTGCCACCTGGGAAGCTCTTTCTATATATGTGGATTATCAATTATGTGGGGTTTAGGAGTTCGCTGCTGGTCGAGTGGTTAGGATTCTGGGTTTTCACTACCATGGCCCAGGTTCAATCCCTGGTTGGGGAATTGAGATCCCACAAGCCACATAGCATGGCCAAAAAGAAAAAGTAATTACGTGGGGTTTGGATAGCAGATTAGTTATTGTTATCTTCTTTTCTTGCTACGACAAGGTTACCTTCAACAACTATAAGGACAGTATTCTCTCTTAAACTCAAGGATAAAATTGCTACTTTTTCAGAGTTACATCAACCCTGAAGTCATGAGGGCTCAAGGAAAACAAAATATGTGTTTGTTTTTTGATGCAGTTCGAACTCCAGTCAGCTTAAAGCCAAGATTTCATTCTACTTGTAAATGTGCCTAGATTTTGCAGTACTTTGAAATATTTCAAGAGATTTTACAAAGTTTAAAAGTACATGTAGTTCCATATGAGAGCTTTCCAATGACTCAGTGGTAAAGAATCTACTTGCCAAATGTAGCAGACATGGGTTCAATCCCTGGGTCTAGAAGATCCCCTGGAGGAGGAAATGGCTACCCACTCCAGTATTCTTGCCTGCTGTTGCTGCTAAGCCACTTCAGTCATGTCTNCTCAGTGGTAAAGAATCTACTTGCCAAATGTAGCAGACATGGGTTCAATCCCTGGGTCTAGAAGATCCCCTGGAGGAGGAAATGGCTACCCACTCCAGTATTCTTGCCTGCTGTTGCTGCTAAGCCACTTCAGTCATGTCTGACTCTGTGCAACCCCATAGACGGCAGCCTACCAAGCTCCCCTGTCCCTGGGATTCTCCAGGCAAGAACACTGGAGTGGGTTGCCATTTCCTTCTCCAATGCAGGAAAGTGAAAAGTGAAAGTGAAGTCACTCAGTTGTGTCTGACTTTTAGCGACCCCGTGGACTACACCCTATCAGGCTCCTCGTCCATGGGATTCTCCAGGCAAGAGTAGTGGAGTGGGGTCCCATTGCCTTCTCCAAGTATTCTTGCCTAGAGAATTCCATAGACAGAGGTGCCTGGCGGGCTACAGTCCATGGGGTCACAAAGAATTGGACATGACTGGGCATACACGTAGCTCTGCAGCAGCATTTCCACACAAAGAAACATAAAGGCTCTAAGAGTATATAAAATCTGTCTTAGTATGAAAATATAATGAGTTTATCCTATTTTTATAAATAACCCTATATACTTTTTTGGATGTATTTTTCTTGGTTCCTGAGCCCCTTATCTATTAAAATTCAAACCACTATTAACCTAGGCTAGCACTTCTGTTATTACTGCTGTTGCTTCTTGCTTGCTTTTTTCTTTTGGTCTGACAGCAGATGATATAGAACCTGATCAGGTATACCAGGAGATTTAGATTATGTGTTTGATTTTTCCAGTCACTAACTTAAGAGCATGAAAATCCACCATTGGAGTCTTCCATATCAGAAAGATATACAAAAAGAAGATACACATAATCAAAGTATAATTTAAAGTCAAAAGACTGAATTCTCTTCAATCACAAGAAAGGTATTGGGTATGGTCTTGGCCTGGGTTTTTAAGAAATTCTGGGTCCTCTGAGGCAAGAATAAAATGTTAATACTTTATTTAGGAGGCGTAGATCTACAATGGTGAGAATAAAGGAAAAAAGAGAAGGAAGACAAGGAAAGATAAGCTACAAAGGGATGCAATGGGCTACCATGCTGGCTATATCCATGGCAAAATGGGGTGACACACGTGCATATTCCCCTCAGCACATGGGACCGCTCTGAAAAGGTACGAGGAGGAGCTGAACAGGAGTAAGTTCCATTTATTGAACTGCTGCTGCTCTTTAATCACTAAGTCATGTTTGATTCTTTGCAACCCCACAGACAGTAATCCACCTCTGTTCATGGGATTTTCCAGGCAAGAATACTGGAGTAGGTTGCCATTTCCTTCTCCATGGGATCTTTCTGACCCAAGGACTGAATCCAAGTCTCCTGAATTGGCAGGCAGATTCTTTATCACTGAGCCACCTGGGAAGCCCATTTATTGAATACTTACTAGTAAAAGAAGTTGATATCTATATTGTCTCAAAGGAAACATAGTTCAGGAACTTCCAAAGTTAACAGGTCTCTCCAATACATTTCTCAATCGATTACACTATCCAGTGAGTTAATGACAGCATAATGGAATGCAAACAGACCAATAAAAATCTCNACTAGTAAAAGAAGTTGATATCTATATTGTCTCAAAGGAAACATAGTTCAGGAACTTCCAAAGTTAACAGGTCTCTCCAATACATTTCTCAATCGATTACACTATCCAGTGAGTTAATGACAGCATAATGGAATGCAAACAGACCAATAAAAATCTCAAAGAAATTCTTTTTCATTTTATGAAAGGAGGATTACATGATTAATTTGATATTCAAAGAAGATTTCAAGAAAATTAGTATTTTCTGAACTTCATCTCAGAAAACTTCAGACATGAAATATGTGAGGAAAAACATCATCAAGGAATTTCAAATTAAAACCTTTCTTTTTGATCTAAAAACTCCTCCTGATTATAGCAATAAATATTCAGGAGCATTGGAAAGCCTAATATTACTGGGTTAATTTTTAACAAGTGGATACTTTTGGAGGAGTTTTCTTTGCCCTGGCTTACTAGAGCAAGTTTCCATTTCCTACTCCAGGGGATCTTTCCTACCCAGGGGTTGAACCCACATCTCTTATGTCTCCTGCATTGGTAGGCGTGTTCTTTACCACTAACACCACTGGGAGGCCCTCGTTTAAGCTACCCACCACAAATACAAATCTTCAAAGAAACGGACCTTGATCTCAAGTGTGTTTCTATTATTATATGACTTCTCCCCACCATTCATCACCACTGATTGGATTTAAAGAAAAAAAAAAAAGCTAACACATGAAGAACGAATGTGGAAACAGATTTGAGCCAATCTCACTTTCTTCCCTAGGAAATTAGAACTGGTACACTGAGAAAAATGGGTCAATTAGACTCACATACTAGACCTCTCAGATTGGAGGATATTTGAAACCAGAAAACCTTTTGGGAAGGTCAGCAAATTAAGTAAAGAAAGTCTGTTCCTCTAAGAGAAGGAAGAACAAAGAGATTCAGAGAGGCATGACCAGGACAGCCTGCAAGAAGTAAGGGATGAGAACAGGTAACTTTTAAGCTCCGAGAAAGTGGAGTAACCACACAACTTGTCTTCCAAGCCAGGTGAATTAGTTTCTCAGGGCTGCCAAATTACTGCAAACTTGCCAGCTGAATACAACAGAAATGTATTTTTTCACAGTTCCAGAGGTCAGAAATCAGAAATCAGCATCATTGGACCAAAATCATCACAGCAGCAAGGCCACCTTCCCTCCAGAGACTCTAAAGGAGTATCAGTTTCTTGCCTCTTCCAGCTTCAGGTGGCCCCCAGTATCCCTTGGTTTGTGACTACATGACAGCCTGACGCCCATCTCAGTTTGCCAAGTAGCCCTCTGCCTCTTTTTTAAGGAGACTTGTGATCGCATGTGGGGCAAACTGAAATAATCCAGAACAGCCTCTTCCTTTCAAAATGCTTAATATTGTACTCCTATAAAGACCCTTTTTCCTTATAAGGTAACATTCACAGGTTCTAAAGTTAGGATCGACGTGATGCTCTGGATGTGTGCTCAGTTGCTCAGTCATGTCCACCTCTTTGCGACACTCACAGACTGTAGCCCACCAGGCTCCTCTGTCCATAGAATTCTCCAGGCAAGAATACTGGGTGGGTTGCCACTTTCTACTCCAGGGGATCTTCCTGATCCAGGGATCAAACCCATGTCTCCTGCACTGCAGGTAGATTATTGACCACTGAGTCACCTGGGATGCTTTAGAGAATCCACTATCACCTATTAAACCAGGACTTCTTTGAGAGCAAAAGAAGAGACTTAATGTAATTCCTCAAGTATAAAAGACAAAATTGAGGTCACTCCCAGGCAAACTGGATACATGTTCTCCCTGAAGTCCATACAAGGGTTGGAGATTAAATTCTAGCCCCTAGGCCATAATAAATCCCATTATTTTACCTCTGCACTAATTATAAATGTTCTCCTTGAAACTTCCATAGCAAGCAAATCCCAAATTTACTTCCTATCACTGAGTTCTACAAGAGATTGCCAATCTTTATGGATACNAAACTGGATACATGTTCTCCCTGAAGTCCATACAAGGGTTAGAGATTAAATTCTAGCCCCTAGGCCATAATAAATCCCATTATTTTACCTCTTCACTAATTATAAATGTTCTCCTTGAAACTGCCATAGCAAGCAAATCCCAAATTTACTTCCTATCACTGAGTTCTACAAGAGATTGCCAATCTTTATGAATAGTCTCTTATTTTTATAAAACTAGTTAGAGAAAATTAGATGCTTCACAATCAAGTGATCTCTGATTAAGACCCAGGACAAACTTCAGCAGAATCAAGGGTTACTGCCTCTCCCACTTTTCAACATATGGCACCCTTCTTGAAGGAACTCACATAAATCCTCCAGGTTTATGCAAGTGAGGGGAAATGCTTCAGTGACAGAAAGACTTTCTTATGTTTAATAAAATGATACCATCCAGACATCTGCCCATTTGCCACCTAAAACTGAGATTACCTTTGTTGAACTACATGCAAAGTCAGTAACTTTCCCTTCAGTGACTATAACACGGTAAAACGGAAGAAACTGTTCTGTGCCACACTGGTAATTTTTGTAATAANACAGCAGCAAGGCCACCTTCCCTCCAGAGACTCTAAAGGAGTATCAGTTTCTTGCCTCTTCCAGCTTCAGGTGGCCCCCAGTATCCCTTGGTTTGTGACTACATGACAGCCTGACGCCCATCTCAGTTTGCCAAGTAGCCCTCTGCCTCTTTTTTAAGGAGACTTGTGATCGCATGTGGGGCAAACTGAAATAATCCAGAACAGCCTCTTCCTTTCAAAATGCTTAATATTGTACTCCTATAAAGACCCTTTTTCCTTATAAGGTAACATTCACAGGTTCTAAAGTTAGGATCGACGTGATGCTCTGGATGTGTGCTCAGTTGCTCAGTCATGTCCACCTCTTTGCGACACTCACAGACTGTAGCCCACCAGGCTCCTCTGTCCATAGAATTCTCCAGGCAAGAATACTGGGTGGGTTGCCACTTTCTACTCCAGGGGATCTTCCTGATCCAGGGATCAAACCCATGTCTCCTGCACTGCAGGTAGATTATTGACCACTGAGTCACCTGGGATGCTTTAGAGAATCCACTATCACCTATTAAACCAGGACTTCTTTGAGAGCAAAAGAAGAGACTTAATGTAATTCCTCAAGTATAAAAGACAAAATTGAGGTCACTCCCAGGCAAACTGGATACATGTTCTCCCTGAAGTCCATACAAGGGTTAGAGATTAAATTCTAGCCCCTAGGCCATAATAAATCCCATTATTTTACCTCTTCACTAATTATAAATGTTCTCCTTGAAACTGCCATAGCAAGCAAATCCCAAATTTACTTCCTATCACTGAGTTCTACAAGAGATTGCCAATCTTTATGAATAGTCTCTTATTTTTATAAAACTAGTTAGAGAAAATTAGATGCTTCACAATCAAGTGATCTCTGATTAAGACCCAGGACAAACTTCAGCAGAATCAAGGGTTACTGCCTCTCCCACTTTTCAACATATGGCACCCTTCTTGAAGGAACTCACATAAATCCTCCAGGTTTATGCAAGTGAGGGGAAATGCTTCAGCGACAG
The DNA here is from genome assembly GCA_006410875.1 of Neotragus pygmaeus. Lineage (NCBI taxonomy): Eukaryota > Metazoa > Chordata > Mammalia > Artiodactyla > Bovidae > Neotragus > Neotragus pygmaeus. The sequence continues at coordinate 448,394 of SJYV01042933.1, read as the reverse complement.
AAAGACTTTCTTATGTTTAATAAAATGATACCATCCAGACATCTGCCCATTTGCCACCTAAAACTGAGATTACCTTTGTTGAACTACATGCAAAGTCAGCAACTTTCCCTTCAGTGACTATAACATGGTAAAACGGAAGAAACTGTTCTGTGCCACATTGGTAATTTTTGTAATAATTCAATTGTCAGTTACCAGAGATCATCACCAAAAGCACGCTCCAGCATCTTTCAATGCTGGAGTAAACAGCATACTCTGGAAAAACTCCAAATATTTTTGCACCACAAAATATAAAATAAACCTCAGAACAGACAGAAATCAAAATGAAGCTTTTATCTGTTACCACAGGTTTTTTAAAAACTAAAGCTCCTGAGTATTCTCATTAACTACACAATTGTATATACCACTGAATATAGAGCTTGCATGGTCATTAAAATGATTGCTTATAATTCAAAGGGCCATTCCAATAAAGCCTTCTCATTAAGATGACTCTGCTTCTATCACTTTGTTTCATTTTTAGGGTCATTGCATGGCAAGAAGGTACCACTTCCCTCTTCCTACCATTAGATTTTGCTTTTGTTTGATATAAAGCACCATTCATGGCTCATCTTTTGGGGTTTTTTTTTTCCCCATTGCAATAACAAAGGTTAGCACTGTTCAGTAATTTAAAATAGTTCCAATGTACTAAAATCAATGCTACAGTTTCCACTGAACCACCAAAAAGCTTTCATTCATTGAAAGCTACACCAAACTAATAAAATCAAGAAATCGCCAAGGAAAAATAAAACAGGTGCTGGAGAGAAAACAACCCACTTCTTTTCTGGAGAATATAATTTGACACCTATTTCTTGAGGTTCCTCAGTGGCAGAAACTATTCTAGGATAGAGACCAAGTTTCACCCCATGAAGCACTTGCAAAAACTTAGAGGAAAGAGACAATTTTTAGAAAAATAAAATGTACTGGGTTATCAAATCTCCAAAACAGGAGACCATGTGATTCTTAAGTACCAGTGACTTCTCAGTATTTAAAACAGAAAGACTTGAACTTCCCTGGTGGCACAGTGGATATGAGTCCGCCTGCCAACGGCAGGCAACACAGTTTGATCCCTAGTCTGGGAAGATTCCACATGCCACAGAGCAAATACACCCATGTGCCACAACTACTGAGCCTGAGTTCTGGAACCCACACACTGCAACTATTGAACCCGAGTGCTGCTAACTACGCTAAGCCCACGTGCCCTAGAGCCCAAGCTCTGCAACAAGAGAAGTCACTGCGATGAGAAGCCCGCACACTGCAACTAGAGTAGCCCCTGCTCACCACAGCTAAGCCCAAGCACAGCAACGAAGACCCAGCACAGCCAAAAAATAGCAAATACATAAACAAATAAGGACTCGATGAAAAGCTACCAAATGTATGAGAGCAATACCCCATGTACAATGTCACATGACAACTGCCTCAAATGATGTAGAAATGCTTATGAGAGTTCAGAGATAGGAAAAACTAAGTTGGTGGGGAGGTTCAGGCAGGTGATAGAGAGGTCAAATTGTACAGCAGCTGGAATTTGTATAGTACGACAGAAGAACCCAGAAATACAGAAGTTACATTCAAAAAATTAAGGAGAGGCTAGCTGTGCTAAATCCAGAGATGGAGTATAAAATTAGTGGATGCTAAGAGCGGAAACACCAGTTGGAGAGATTACACAGTCTTTTCAAGAACAGAGAAAAGTTAGGATTTTATTCTGCAGCCAGGCTAGGATTAAGAAGACCTGGGTACAACTTGAACCAATTTATTGAACCATACTTTCTTTATCTGCATTAAGTTAGACTAGAAATCAGCCTAGGGCATTGTCTTGTTGACTATGAGAAACAGTTCTTAGAGTAAAAAACATTAATTTGTTACTTGAATGATTATAATTGTACTTTTCAAGAGCCACTGAAAAGTAAAAAGCTGTTATGAATTTAACAGTGCTTTTAATCTGTTTCTACTCTAGTGTCCAAAATAGCATCCATACATTCATTTTTAAAAACAACTCCAATAGGTATAAGACTTACCACATTATGTTTTTAATTAGCATTTCCCTATTAGTAATGAGACTAGGCATCCTTTTGTATTTACAGATCTTTTTAAGCTTCTATAAAATGCCTGTTCAAGTCTTCTGCCTGTTTCTCTATGATTGACTTGACAGATACTTTGTATATTCTGCATACATAATTCTCTTCAATTTCTTCTCTTTGCAAATGTTTTTCTTAGCTTTTTGATTGCTACCTTCTTCATGGTGTTTTTATAATGAAAAGAAATTCTTCATTTTAATGAAGTTAGATTTATTATTCATTTCTTTAATGATGTGAATCTTTATTTCCTTAAGTTATCCCTCCCTATCCCAGGGTCATACAGGAATTCTATATTTTCTACCTAAGATTTTCAAGTTTATCATTCACACTTATATCTACCTGGTCTGTGTTTATTATCATGTGAAAAGGGTATACAAGCTGATTTTTCTACATGGATAATTATCCTACACAGGTTTTGAATATTCTATCTTTCTCCCACTGATTAGTAAAGCCATCTATGTCTTTTAACAAAAAATCTTCCCTGATCACATAGATGTGTTTCAGCACTTTCTTCCTTTCTATTGCCATAGTTATTTAAATTTCTGCCAATGCCACAGTTTTAATTATTATATCTTTGTAATAAATTGTGGCACCTGTGAAGAAAAACCCCTTAACGTGTTCAAGTTCCATTAAACATTATTTAAAATGCACAAATATTTAGAAACACATAATATTCAACTAATAAACATGATACACAGCTTCTCTCAACTTAAACAGTGGCAGAAGGAAAGTAGAAATGAATCAAATTATTTAATTTGAACATAAAATTGCTTATAACTGGAAAATGATTTTAACCTTTGGACTTATATTCTGAGTATGCTTTTGCCACCCACATAATAGAAAGGGGAAAAGCAAATGCCAGATTACTGGAATATATCTCAGCTATCTATAGAAAAGACAACCCAAATAATCACTCTAAACCAAACGAAGTACATCACCTTTGGAGACAAAAAAAATTCTTTATTCTCTATCTCATAAAAGTGATGAGTTCAATAAGTGGTGAGAAAATTTTGAAATAACTGACATCTCAAAAATGTCAGTTATGTCTCAACAAAAAAAAACAAGCTGCCCAAGAATAACACACAGATCGGGTTGCTAAAGATACAAATATGCATGAGTTCCCTTTGACCATGTCATTTACAAGGAAATGTATGAAGGATATTATTTGAAAACAAAATCTGAATTAGACTCTGGTTTACTCTAATATACATCATACTCTTTCAGTCCTTCTGGTGTACATTTCTTTTCAATTAATATGCCACTCCATGCATTCATGTGCCACATTTTTTTCTACAGATTACACAATGAAAGGAATCATAGTTGAACACATAACTCTACTTGAATAATCAAGCTTATTTGGAAAGTCAGTTCTGATATCTGCAGCTGGGCTGTAAAGGCATTACTGGGCTCACAGATACAAGAGTGTAAATGTCAGCAGGAGAACACTTGGAAAATGGGTAACATCTTCCCTTCACAGCAGCGCTCTTGGTTAAATGGAATGTTGTGCTCTAAACTAAATTACTTCAAGTCTATTTGTGAAACTCAGTTGGATACATGTTTCTTATATCAACAATGGCTGGAGATAAATCTGCCAAAACCAGCAAGGTGATTTGTATTTTTAGTAATGTAAAATTTTTAGACCCAGAAATGGAATCCAAGAAAAATACAGTATTTTAGGCTTCAAATTTCCTAGATACTTTATTGAATACATCATAATGTTTAATAGTTATATTTACTACGAGTCTCTTGGTAGCACAGAAATTATACTCATTTATCTGAACTGCCCCCCAGTGACCAAACTTATTTCCAGGGCATTTCTGCTGCTACTGAGAGTAGAAATTGGTAGCAAGGGAATTTAAATAAGTTGCCAAAATTCTTCAATATTAAAGACAACAAATAAGGCACAGCAAGGCCTTCTTCAAGGGATTAAGACTTCAACACCCTTAGAAACAGAAGAAATGTCTTTCTAACATTTTCACATGTTTGAGAGGAGGGCAGATTGAAGAGTCAGTGAGCTACAAATGAGACAAAGCACCATCANAGCCTCCAATTAAAAGAAAGAAACTGTGGATTCGAAGAAAAGTGAGGATATTTATGTCAATGTGCATTAAAGTGTTAACTCAGTAGGCTTGAGATGCCTCAATCCCTTTACATTCCAAAGAAAGAAATGGCCCTTAATCAGTTCCTGGGGAAATAATCCCTACATTCTTGAAATATGCCATCTGATAAGATTCTTTTTATACCTGAGACCTTGAATTACACCAGATAGTTTAAGCAAAGGCGATGTAAGGTGAATGTCTATTTTTGTTCTCCAGGACCCCTGGGACTTGCTGTCTTGTTACAGGGTAGAGTCAGCTTTGGTAGGTTGGATCTGTTTCTTTGATATTAATCGTGGCTTTTTGTTGTTTTTGTTATTATAATAACACCTAATGGCCTATCTCAGGGAACCCTGACCCTCTGCTGAACGTTAAAACAAACTGCCTTTGTTCTGGACCCTGTTGCTTTGGGGTGGAGTTAACTGAAGACAGATTGTCCAGGAGAATAGCACAGGCTCATTGTTTCCACCGATACTGAAAGAAAACTATTTGTCTATTCACATGGCCTTAGACTATCAGCCATAGATTACTTATTTATCACAAAGGGATAATCTAAGTCAATAATGGAGAGCTCAGGTGATCATCACTTTAAGAAGCAATCAAGCTCAGCTCCACCAATAGTGAAAAGACATGAGAGGCTGACATGAAGAATTTAGACACACAAACCACATTAATACACACATACACCTGTTAAATATATATATTTGCAATTCAATTATTCATAACATGAAAAATCAGATTTAGTGTAGAAAAATGTGGGAATTTTGAAAGGATGATTGCATGTATCGTATTCTTGTATATAAACACAATTGAGTTTCTGAAATAGAATGACAGTGTGTATAAAATAAATCTTTTTGATTGTATAGACCCAAAGAATCATAAAGTCTTGGTACTTAATGAAAATCTGGATGTCAGTATCACTGGGAAATTAACATCCAAATAGCTCTCTCTTTTGGTGGGATACCATGCTGGTAATTATTGTTGCAATGTGAATGAGATAGATTCAAAGAAACAAAACAGCCTAACCCATATTCTTGAGAAACAGATTCTTATTGGAAAGATCTGACACATTGCTTTTGTCAAGGCTGTGATTTTCCTTTCCACAAATATCTCTGAAACTCTCCTAATAAAAGGTCACTGGAATCCTGGAATAAGCCAAACAAAAGGGTTATGTAAAGTCTCCTTTGAAAGACTAAACTATTCACTTTTCAATCCCCAGTTTCCAAGGGCCCAATAAAATGCTCCAGAGAAACAGCATGAAATTGAAATGCTGTTATCTTTGTAGGGTCTACTAGAAATTTTGTTGACAACTGGGAGAGAGGAGAGCACTGGGCTAGGAGTCTTCAGCCATGGACTAGGCTCCAGCTCTGAAGTGTGCTGGGTGTGTCACATAGGGACTATTAGCTAGCATCACTGAGCATTAGTTTTCATTACATAATGACATCCACAATAACATTGCTGCTGCTGCTAAGTCGCTTCAGTCGTGTCTGACTCTGTGCGACCCCATAGACGGCAGCCCACCAGGTTCCCCCATCCCTGGGATTCTCAAGGCAAGAACACTGGAATGGGTTGCCATTTCCTTCTCCAATGCAAGAAAGTGAAAGTGAAGATGCTCAGTCGTGTCCGACTCTTAACAGCCCCATGGACTGCAGCCTACCAGGCTCCTCCGTCCATGGGATTTTCCAGGCAAGAGTACTGGAGAGGGATGCCACTGCCTTCTCCAATAACATTGAGGACTGCTTTAAAAACAAAATGACTGAAAAAAACATGAAAATATTTTTCAATTCAGCACTCTGCAAATATTAGACAGAGAGTTGAAGGTGGCTTTGGGTGTTGATTCCCAGACACACTCCCTGCACCTAAGCCTTTTCCCTTTCCTTCCCAGTTTCTACCTCTTTTCACTCAGAGTAGAAAGTTTGAAGGGCTTGTGTGTGCATGCTCAGTCATTTCAGTCATGTTGACTCTTTGCGACCCTATGAACCATAGCCCACCAGGCTCCACAGTCCATGGGATTTCCCAGGTAAGAATACTGGAGTAGGTTGCCATGCCCTCCTCAAGGGGATCTTCCCAACCCAGGGATCAAACCACATCTCCTGCACCTCCTGCATTGTGGGCAGAATCTTTACCACTGAGCCACCAGGGAAGCCTTTCAAGGGCTCCTACTAATATTTATTAGATCAGGATTTCATTAGGGAAAATTTTTGGAGGTTCCAGTGGGAAAAAATAGACCTAATTCTCCCACATTAAACATGACTTTGGCAGAAACAAAATACACATCTACAGTAAATTCAATTGCTTAAACAAGGAACTACTTTGTTCTGTCAGGTTACGAGGACGATCTTACACACTAGATGCTCTCAAACAGGTCAGGAAATCATGTTATGAAGAGCTTCTTAAAATGATGAGGCATATTCTTCTAAGTTTTCAGGGAAAAAAACATATACTTTACCAAGCTGACATTATTTTATAGAGGTCCTTGAATATTAAGGAAAAACATAGCTCTCTAGCCAAATGCTCCGCGGTCCAAGAGATTACTGGATAAAACCAATCCAAAAAAACTCTCAAAGCAGATAAAAATCAAAGCCATTGGCCAAAGATAAGAAAATGTTAGAAGTGTGTGTATGGCCATTCTTACTGGGGTAGCAGGTCTGTGGTGATGGAAAGACTGTTGAACAAGGAGTCAGTTCACTGGGGTTCTGCCAAGTCTTGGTTATGACCTCACTTGACTTTAGACAAATGGCTTTACTTTTCAGAGCTCCAGTTTTCTCTGGGTAAGTTAGATGCATGTAAAGTCTTTCTCAACAGCAACATTCCATGGTTATCATTTTTTAATCACTTACTCTAACCCAAATTTTTTTATAATTCTGCCTTTTCTAAAACTGAAAAATTGTGAGTTGGTCCTACAATGTAATTATCTCCAATCTACTTGACTGAAATGGATTTTAACATCAGAATGAAATGCTTTTATGCCTAACCCTTGACATGAAGTGCAGTAAAAATTTCTCATCACACTACCCATGAGCCAAGCACACACTGAGTTTACCCCTCAAAATGCATTTATCACTGAATACTAATTTCACCATTCAAAAGAAAATACCATGAATTGAAATTATAAATAAATATATTTTTCCAACTGCAGGATAACCTCTGAAATGCCACCTTTATAACTTTATTGTAGATTAATTTATCTTCTCTAAAACCAGTATGTCTCTGAATGTACTTGTCTTAATTGCCATGGTGCCTTTCCCCTGCTTCAGCCTATCAATACTGCACTCTCAGCTCTGCCTCATCTCCCCAGCCTGTGGACAAACTGAAGGGAAAACAAGAGGATTTGATTTGTGTATCTAACCTCTCAAAAGCTCTATTTATTCTTCTCTAAATGGGGCATTATTAATGCCTGCAGCACACATTATTTCAAATAAAGTCAAATATTTTCCCTTTTCAATATTTTCGCAAACAATTCATTCAACACTGATTTAAAAAAATACACATGGTCTGTTCCTTGATAGCTAGATTTTTTTCATCAGTTTCTGCCCATTTTCTAAAGAGGAGAATGTTCATCCAATGCACAGAACCATTTGTTACATTTGATTTGACAAAAATGTTTCAAACCCCTCCCATATGGTCTAGTTCCAAACATTGTACTAAACTCTGAGATGTAAAGATGAAAACAAAACTAAGATGTTATCCCTATTTTCACAATGTTTACATTTAGTGGGGGTGAGGAGGGCAGACACACAAGTAAAAATGACTAAACTCATATATATATGCACATATGTATATTATTTGTTCATTATAATAAGTGCTACAATAACATGTTCAAAATACTGTGGCACCAAAGATGGGACAGGTACTAATTACTGCTTGGGGATTCCAGGGAAGTTTCACAAGGAAGGTGACATTTGAAGAGTGAAGAAGTTACCCAGTCAGAGAAGAAAAAGAAACTAATGGAAGAGGAATCAGCATGAGTAAAACCACAGAGGGCAGCAAGTAGAATGGGGATAACTAGCATCATCAGAGTGAACAATTCACAGGCGAAATAACAAGAGGTGACTGAGATGTTAAATGCCATGCAAAGGATCTTAAACACTATCTTGTAGAAAATGTATAATGAACAAAGGTTTTAGCCATTGTTGAATGAACAAATTTCTATTTGTTTTGAAATAACTTTGATGATAATATTGTTGATGAACTATAGATGGATAAACTGAAGATGAGGTTTAAATAAGGAGACAAGAGAGATGGCCTTTTGGGGAAAGCTAGGTATAGAGAAGCAAGATTCTAGAGACATTTAAGAGGTAGACTCCATTGTACTTGGTGATCAGATGAGCAAAGAAACAAATATGGGAGGAAATAGAAAGAGGGAAGAGTCAGAATCTATTCCAAGAGATCTAGCTTGGATATGTCTCCTCAAGAAAGTGGGGGAAAAGGCACAAATAAACAAATGCCACTATATTAAGCTACAAAGCTTTTGCATACCAAATGAAACTGTCAACAAAATTAAAAGGCTGCCTCCTGAATGGGAGAAGATAGTGCAAATATCTGATAAGAGGTTAATATACAAAATATACAAAGAACCCATACAAGTCAACATCCAAATACTAAACAACTCAAAGAAAAAAATGGTCAGAGAAAATGCATAGTCATATTTCCAAAGACATACAAAAGGCCAGCAAGCACATGAAAAGAAGCTCAACGTCATTAATCATCAGGGAAATACAAATCAAAACCTCAAGGAGCTATCACCTCACGCTTGTTAAAATGGTTATTATTAAAAAGACAATAAATAGCAAGTGTTGACAAGGATGGAGAAAAGGAAACAGTTGTGCACTGTTGATAGGAATGCAAATTGGTATAGCCACTATGGAAAACTATATGGAGGTTCCTCAAAGAATTAAAAATAAAGCTACCATATGATCTAGCAATTCCACTCCTGGGTATTTATCTGAAGTAAGCAAAAACATTAATTTGAAAAGATATGCACTACTAAGTTCATTGCAGCAATATTTACAGTGGCCAAGATACAGAAGCAACCCAAGTGCCCATCAAGAGATGAATGGATAAAAAAAGATATGGTACATATTGTATATAATGGAACATTGACCACAAAAAAGAACAAAATCTTGCCATTTGTGAAAACATCAATGGACCCAGATGACATTGTGCTAAGTGAAACAAGTCAGAGAGAGAAAGACAGATACTGAACAATTTCATTTACATGTGGAATCTAAAAAACAAACAAATGAACAAGCATAATGAAACATAATTATACATACAAAGAACAAACAAGCAGTTGCTTGAAGAGGAGGAGGTAAAAAGAAATAAAGAGAGATTAAAAGGTACAAACTTGCAGCTGCAAAATAAAGGTGTCTTAAATATGAAATGTACAGTGTTGGGAACATAGTCAATAACTATTTAATATCTTTATATGGTTATGAATCATAATTAGAATTATTATGGTGATAGTTTTGAAATGTACAGAAATATCAAATCAATCTGTTGTATAACAGGACCTAGCATTGTGCTGCTGCTGCTGCTAAGTTGCTTCAGTCGTGTCCGACTCTGTGCGACCCCACACACTGCAGCCCACCAGGCTCTGCCATCCCTGGGATTCTCCAGGCAAGAACACTGGAGTGGTTTGCCATTTCCTTCTCCATTGTACTACAGGTCAATTATACTTCAAAAACAAACAAACTCATAGGAAAAAGAGATAGATTTGAGGTTACCAGATGCAGGGATGGGGGGAAAGGGAAGGGTGAGCAAAAGGTACAAACTTCCAGTTATAAATAAGCACTAGGTGTGTAATGTACAACATGATAAATACATTAAGACTGTTAAACATGTTATACATGAAACTAAGAAAATAAATCCTAAGAGTTTTATCACAAAGAAAATTTTTATAATTGTTTAAATGTAATTCTGTACCTACATGAGATAGTCAGTTCAGTTCAGTAGCTCAGTCATGTCCAAATCTTTGCAACCCCATCAACTGCAGTACGCCAGGCTTCCCTGCCCATCACCAACTCCCAAAGCTTGCTCAAACTCATGTCCATCAAGTTGGTGATGCCATTCAACCAACTCATCCCATCATCCCCTTCTCCTCCTGCCTTCAAACTTTCCTAGTATCAAGGTCTTTACCAGTGAGTCAGTTCTTCAACATCAGGTAGCCAAACTATTGGAATTTCAGTTTCAGCATCAATCCTTCCAATGAATATTCAGGACTGATTTCCCTTAGGGTTGACTGGTTGGATCTCCTTGCAGTCCAAGGGACTGATGTTATTGATATTTCTCCTAACAATCTTGATTCCAGCTAGTGCTTCATCTAGCCCAGCATTTTGCCTGATATACTCTGCATGTAAGTTAAATAAGCAGGGTGACAGTATACAACCCTGATGTACTTCTTTACTGATTTGAAACCAGTCTGTTGTTCCATGTCCAGTTCTAACTGTTGCTTCTTGACCTGCATACAGATTTCTCAGGAGGCATGCAAAATGGTCCGGTATTCCCATCTCTTGAAGAATTTTCCATAGTTTGTTGTGATCCACCCAGTCAAAGGCTTTCGCATAGTCTATTAAGCAGAAGTAGATGCTTTTTCTGGAATTCTCTTCCATTTCAATGATCCAATGGATATTGGCAATTTGATATGAGATAGCAGATGTTCACTAAACTTACTGTGATCATCTTTTCATGATGCATGTAGGTTAAATTATTACATTATACACCTCAAACTTACATGATGCTGCAAGTAAATATATGTCAATAAAATGGAAGACATAAAGATCTAGCCCAAAAAAAAAAAAAAGGAAAAGGAGCAGCACTAATGAAAGAAGAAATGTGGAGGTCCATACCAGACACAAAATAGAAGAGGTTTTCAACACATCCAAGTGAAACATTCAGTTGTTTGTAAGAAAAATGCAAATGCACTCAAGTGAGAAGATGCCCAACAGAGAGAATAAAAGGTGTGAGACTCACGGGTGCCTAAGTGAGAGCAGAGATCATCATGGTAGACATGATAACCTAGGGCAAGTTTATACAGGAGGAAAAGAATGGAAATAACGACAGGGCCCTGGGGAGTACCTACAGGCAGGGACTGAGAGAGAAGAGGGAGCTAACAAAGGAAGAAAAGAGGTGGGAGAGTTGGAGTAGACCTAGAAGCCATTGCAGGAAAGGGGAGAGAACAGAATCAATCCAAACATACAAGAGCCAGGAAAACTCATTCCAGGAAGTAGTGAGAACACCACGTGTGGTTGACCACACCTCTGTTGACCAAGAAAGTACCAGAAACACATATCAAAGGGAGGAACAGAGTGTTGTGTCCACCCAGCCAGTCACAAGGCCAGAATTAACTCTTGGGAAGCAGGGTCAGCCACAAATGACCAAGTACTATGGAGGGAGCCCCGGCTGGTCACAGAGAGGATTCAGGAAAGACCTTTCTGAAGAGGTGATGATGGAGCTGAGATCTGCTGGAGAAATGAGAGTTAACTGAGTGAGAAGTGAATGAAACAATATTACAAAAAAGGGACAATCAGGTGAAACCTCTCTATGGCAAGAGGGACAAGGGCCTGGAAGACAGTTAATGAGACTTTAGCTCTGAGCCTGAAAGGAAAAACAAGCATATGAAGTTGGGAGGTGGCAGAGGACCAGACCAGGAAGGATCCCACTGAGAATGGTAATGAAACATCACTGAATAGTTTCAGGTGGGGACAGGATACAATCAAATTTTTCATTCTGAAATGATCCAGTCAAGGGATTTGGGGCTTCCAAGGTGGTGCTAGTGGTAAAGAACCTACCTGCCAATGCAGGAGAAGTAAGAGACACGGGTTCAATCCCTGGGTCAGGAAGATTCCCTGAAGAAGGGCATGGCAACCCACTCCAGTATTCTTGCTTAGAGAATCCCACAGACAGAGGAGCCTGGTAGGCTATAGTCCATGGGGTCACACAGAGTTAGACATGAAGCAACTTAGCATGCAGCACACAGTCAAGGGGTTTAGTGGGTAAGTGTAGGAGTGAATACAAATAGAAGTAAGGTAATTTTCCAAAATGTCTAAGCACTGAGTGATTCATCCTAAAATGTAGCTTTGAGGCTTATTTGTTCAGGATTCATACCTACTCAATGAAAAACAGTAGGAAGGATTTTTATCTGCCTATCTATTTATCACAGGAAATGGAGTCTTGTTTGGCAATACCTGTTTGAGATGTAGAGGTAAATCATTGGTATTAGGAATTATCAATTTTCTGAAGGACTAGGAAATTATGTCCTTGCTTTGTCCTTGCTTCTTTTGGAATAAATACCAACGTAAACTGAAAATGGAAAAGATCTTTCATAATCTGGCTCTGCTTACTTCTCCAACCTCACCTGCCCCCTCCTCCCCCTTTACCTTATGCTGCAGCCATTCTAAGCCACTTGTGGTTCCCCAGTCACATCAGTTTCTCTCAGTTTTCGATCTTTGTCCCAGCATTTGCTCTATTGGAGCAATGGTTATATATCCATCCTTCTGTCCAGAAGATGCTTCTCCCAGGAAGTCTTTTCTAAACCCCACAATACTGAAGTAAACGGATATCCTATCCAGATGTCCACATGTACAGGGCACACTGCTTGTTTCCAGTCTGGAGGTTCGCCAGTTCTACCTCCCGGCTGTCATTCAACTGGCTGCTACCGGTAAAGCAGAGGAAATCTGAGAGCTTGTGGCCAAGAGCTTCCCCTGGGAGCTCAGTCGGTAAAGAATCTGCCTGCAATGTGGGAGATCTGGGTTCGATCCCTGGGTTGGGACAATCCTCTAGAGTAGGAAACGACAACCGACTCCAGTATTCTTGCCTGGTCACCACTGGGGCTCTCAAAGAGTCGGACACGACTGAGCGACTTAGCACACAGCACAACAGAGGTCCTCATGGAGGGAAAGAAAATAGTCAGAAACCAAGCAGGTCAGGAACAAGGCAGGGAGTTCAATCTATTATTCTGTTGCTCAGAGAAATAATAAGGGATTATGTTGTGAACATAATGCTCATCTATATTTTAAAAACTCTTTGAAGTAAGAATAACACAGTGGGAGACCATCACCATGCCTATTCCAACATCCAACAAGAGGATTCACTAGAAATCTTTCTCATTCCTCTTTTCAAAAAAAAAAAAGATTTGCAAAATAGAAGTCCGTTTTGTCACAAAATTGAAGTTCAGACATTTCAAGGAGTCTGAAATAATTTACAAAACAAAAAAAGGGATTTTTCTTGTTTCCGTGGGGGTTGCCTGAAGGAAACAAAGACCTGGAGGGAATGAGTTGTTTCCTTTCCTCTAATAGGCAGAGAGTTTGGGGTATAGCCCTGTGGGGGATTTTTTGATACTGAGTTGGACTGTGGCTTTTCCTGTCACTTCTCTCTGTAATGTAATTATTTTTGCTCTATTTGCTTGCCATATCACACAACCACACAGAGCAGGGACCAACACAAACAATAGTATTATCATTTTCAACAGATGCTTACATTTATTTGAAGAAACTGGGAAAGATAGTGAAGTGAGGTTACAGAGCAATTCGTAGTAATGTGACCATGCAATTTATCAAGAGAGGCGCAAACTGCCAGCAATATTGAAAAATCAGTTTCAGGACTTGGAGGATCTTAACTAAAGTTACAGAGAAGTTCAAACAACTAAAGTCCCCAGTGACTGCCATGTAAGCTCAATGGTTGGCCCAAATGGTATCATTTTCAACCTGCACTGGAAATTAAGCAACTCTGAGCTGAAAAAGCCCATAATTTAACATGTAGGGCAAATTGCTAAAGCACTTAACCAGTAAGGTACTAATCTTCCTTTCCTATGTGAACTCAAACTGACTCCTGACAGCAAAATCAATTGAAGAGATTTACCCTAGGGATAGCTTCTAAAGAGCAGTGTAGTGTTAGAAAGTGATCTAGTTTCATTTTTTTACAAGTGGTTGACCAGTTTTCCCAGCACCACTTNCGATAAACTGAGATGCCAGGGTTTGAAAACCCGGTGTGCTGCAGGTAGCTGACTTATTAATCTATATATAGCACACTGAGAAGAAGATTTAGGGGTTTTGATAGCTCTTCAAAGAGTATCTGAGCTGAAGATTCCTGTGGGAGAAGGGACGGTGCACAAGAGCACGTGGGAGATTTGTCACACAGCTGCGGGAGGCTCTCCACCACTGAGCTTTTCTCTTCCCAGCAGGTCTGTTAGAAATGTGCTTCTTGAGTTAGGTTCAAAGTGTCCCGTGACAGGTCTGTGAGGCAGACACTCCTGGGGGTGTGATTTACGCTGTCAGAGAAAATAACAAATAGCTCCAGGCTCTCTCCTCAAGAAGTGTGGGCAAAGTTCAGAGCATTGCAGATGTTGTTCAGGATTATTTAACCAACAAGTCAACAGATATTTTTCAATCCTCATTACACACAAGGCACTATGTCAGGTTCCAGGGTTACAATGGCAAACAACACAGACACCCTCTCTACTTTCCCTATAGAGATTATCATCTGTTGAGGAAGGTGCATGGTGATCAGGCAATTCCAACATGATGCGGAAAGAACTGAATAGGGAATATAGAAAACTCTGGAAACACAACTCAGCGTTGAAAACCTCCCGAGAGAAGTGACTCCTCAGCTGAGGACTGAAGGATGTGCAGTGATTACTCAAGAGAAGACAACAAGGACTTCTGGTTAAAGGGGACAAAATCACCTTTATGAAAGTAAAAGAACTTTTTAAATAAAAAACATAAACACATAAACCTATGCGAGCAAAGAAATAAAACACCCATAAGAAATTTTGGAATTTGGAAAGCAGATTGACAAGTGGAAAATGACTTGGCTGAATGGGGTAAACTGATTCTCCAACACAAGAGGGTAAAACCAAAAAGCAACATCACAGATGCTGCTGAGCCTCTTGAAGGCTCCTAAATCTGTGGTGCTTGGCATCTGGGGAAGTAGGACTGAACACGGCCTTACAACAAGGGCACTCATTCAAACTTTGCTACAAGTGGCTTTGGTCTCCTCCTCCTCTCCTGCCTAGCCTGGCACCTGCCCATCACTTGCTCTGACAAGACACCCAAGATTTTTTCTTTGGAAAGAGTAAAACGATTCTCTAGACTAAAAACATTTGTTACAGCCCACAGCAAAGACATATTACTGGAAACAGGACTCCTACTCATTATTGGAAGATCCACCCTTCTTGAACCATTTAGCATCCTAAGCACATATTTACAAGTCAATCTCTACAACTGGGAGATTCTTTCTAAGGAATCTCAACAACTGAAGGAAAGACAATGTCTATCACAGGGGTTCCCCATTCAAGCAGCATGAGAAGTCACCCTATGGTGAAGACCACAGTCAACAGGCATTTCTCATCACACCTACACACGCAGAGCTTCTGAAAATATTTTCTGTGCTCTACTCTTAAATGTGAACAGCCAAGAGTTACTGGACACTGCAGGAAATCACCTAAAATGGAAAGCAGATATCTATTCTAAAGCAAACAAATCGAACTAGAAAAAAATAGAGGTTGCAAAGAGAAAAGGAATCAACTTTGCTAAAAAGGTTTGTAAATCCTCAGCAAAATAAGAGAAGAAATAACAGAGAACACCATCTCTTCGGTTGCTCAAGCCAAAATCTTTGGAGTCACCCTTGACTCCTCCCTTTCTCAAACACTCACTCCTGTATCCAGTCTTTCTCTACCTTCCAAACCCACACAGAATTTGACCCGAGTCTTTACTCTCTCTCTGCCACCGCCAAGGGAGGCTCCTTTCTCGCCTGGATTATTGCTATAGGTTCTCCTTGCTTCTACTCTTGTCCTAATGTGCAGCAGCCAGATCCATCTTCTTCAAACATAAATTAGAACATATTTCTTCTCATCCAAAATCCACACCAGCTTCTGCTTTTAAAGTAAAAGTCAATGGGGAAAAAAATTAAAAGTCAAAAAAAAAAAGTCGGTGGGAGCTTCAGTTCAGTTGCTCAGTTGTGTCCAACTCTTTGTGACCCCATGAATTGCAGCATGCTAGGCCTCCCTGTCCATCACCAACTCTCGGAGTTTACTCAGACTCCCATCCATCGAGTCAGTGATGCCTTCCAGCCATCTCATCCTCGGTCATCCCCTTCTCCTCCTGCCCCCGATCCCTCCCAGCATCAGAGTCTTTTCCAATGAGTCAACTCTTCGCATGAGGTGGCCAAAGTACTGGAGTTTCAGCTTTAGCATCATTCCATCCAAAGAAATCCCAGGGATGATCTCAATGGGAGCTTAAGGAACCCATATAATCTGAACCTATCCACATCATCCCACCCCACCACACTGCTAGGACTTACCTGTGACTCCTCTCGCTGACTTCCTTAGCTGTCCTCCATCATGCCATGATGTCCTCCATCATGCCAGGCACATGCTGCCTCCGGGACCTGGCTTTGCTCTTCCCTCGCCTGGAACACTGTTCCTCTACAAAACCCCTGGATAACTTCTTCACCAAGTCTTTGCTCAAATGTCACTTTCTCAATGAGACCTCCACGAACCCACTCCTCCACACTTCCAATCCCCCTTACTCTTCTACACTTTCTCTATTTTTCACAGCATGTACTCCATTCCAACATATATCTGTGGTTCACGGTCCATCACTTTCCATTAGAATGTAAGTTCTTCATGGGCAGAGATCTTTGTTTTGCTAACTGACATATTCCAAGCATCTGAACACTATGTGGCAAATAGTAGACTGTATTAGTTTCCTAAGGTGATCATAACAAAGCACAAAGTAGGTGGCTTAAACATCAGGGCTAGTTAGCAA
>SJYV01042933.1:339288-417681 GCA_006410875.1 Neotragus pygmaeus | reverse complement strand
GGGCGGGGGGCGGTGGTGGTGAGTGGATATAATTCAGTTATCATTCATAATCTCAAATCCCTGCTTTGAGCTTCAAATTCATATGCCTGGGAGTCTAGTGAACACCTGTGAGCTCCGGAAGGACAGGATCAATGCTGGACTCACAAAGAAGGCTGCTGTTGACCTTCATCACTTCTCCCTTGGCCATTGTACCATTCTGTTATATTTCTTTGCCTCCAGTCTCTCCCTCCCTGGGCTCTACCCTCCAGGGTTACTATCCTATTGCTCCCTCCTTAAAACCCAAACTGAACAGGATTAAGTTCCGTCCTCAGAATGACTTCTAAAGCCCTTAACCTGCCCAGAGCCCCGTCTTCATCCCTACTGCACTTCCTCATCCTCTTTCTGCTGAAAACACCACATACACATTTTCCCCTCACAAGTTGACACCTTTATCCTCCTTGCTTCTGCTTCAAATGTCTTTCTTTACCTGCCTTCCTCAGAAAACTTCTTGGGAATTCTTTAGGGTCCATCTCAGTGTTATCCCCTGCCTCAAGCAGAGCTCCCACCTTGATACGCTGGGTGTGCCCTCCACGTGAGCAGTTCTCTGGCGGCCTGTGATACATCTGTGCTCACGTTCTCACAAGGCTGTGTGTACCACAGGAATAACACTCCTCCTCAGCACATCCTTGACCCCCAGTCCTGCTCACTGCCTACCTCTTGGATGTTCAACAAACTCTCTTTAAATGAGCAGGAGATAAGTCAGTCCCACTTGCCGAGTGCCACAGCAGCACCGCCACCAGAAGCACCCCAAGTCCCCATGTCTGACCGTGCCCCCACCAGCAAGGTGTCCTGCTCCCTGCTGATGCCTCCACCATGACGTTTCAAGGTTCTGTTCTTCCACGAGTTGCCAGGGGATGTGGCCTTTGACAACCACTTACCAAAAAAGCCTTCTGTTTCCTTAACTAAACAGCCTTCGCTTGTTGGGAGGACTAGGTGGGCCAGCACGTGTAAAGCTCCCAGTCTTGTTCCCCTTCTCGTCGATTCTTGAAAACAAGAAAGACTTGGCCATCTCTTAAGCAGCTATTTAATGCCGGTGACACAGGTGATAGAGGCTGTAAAGGGCACAAGTTTGGAGAGAGCATTCTGCCTGGTCACTCAGGTCATCTCACAAACACCTGCTCTGTCTCCTCAAACAACCCTACCCTCTGGTTGCCCCTGTCTTCCTCCACCTGCAGGGCTGTTTCTACCTGTCTTTTCTGCTGCACGTACGTGTGCTCAGTCATGTCAACTCTTTGCAGCCCCATAGACTGTAGTCTGCTAGTCCTCTGTCCATGGGATTTCCCAATCAAGAATACCGGAGTGGGTTGCCATTTCCTACTCCAGGGAATCTTCCCCACCCAGGAACAGAACCCTTCTCTGTGTAACTTTTACCTGTCCTTCAAGGTCCCAGTCAAGGGCCCCTCCTCTGTAGAGTCCACTATGTCACCTTGAGAAGGATTCAGGTCATTCTTTCTCTGTGTTTCTACAGAAGCTCACACCCACCTTCTCCACTGGCCCCTGTCACATCCCTCAGAGCCACCAAGGGGCTGCTTCCCAACACCTGAGAGGACAAAGCTTCTTCACAGTGTCAATGTCTTCCTTCTCCAGGATCCTTAAGAGGCTCCAGAAGGTGAGCCAGCATTTATATCCAAAGCTACCAAGTAAATAAAGACAAATTTAATTACAACTGACAGAATTTTGCATATGGAAGTCATTATTTGAGTCTGGAACAAGAAAGAGGCCCTTATTAAATTGTCTTAAAACACAAAGTGCGAAGAGACAGCGTTATCACTGCAGGATGTGGCGGGAATTCCTGGCTCTCCTCTCTGCACTGGAATTTAATTTCTACCTTAAATAAATCTCGCTCTCAGTGGGGGTTTTGACAGTACCAGGCCATTAATGAGAAAGAAAACCCTGGAAACCTAATTATCAGCTCAAAAGATATCCAGGGACAGCTATGTCAGGAAAAGTTGTGAAATCTGACTAGCGTTTCACTCTGGGGCCATGCTGCATC
Source organism: Neotragus pygmaeus (assembly GCA_006410875.1). Taxonomy (NCBI): domain Eukaryota; kingdom Metazoa; phylum Chordata; class Mammalia; order Artiodactyla; family Bovidae; genus Neotragus; species Neotragus pygmaeus. The sequence continues at coordinate 415,649 of SJYV01042933.1, read as the reverse complement.
TTGGTGTTTGTAACTAATGCAATTATTTTTCCTCTAGGGCTGTCGCTAAGAGACATTTTAAAGAATGACATTTAAAGTGACCACATAGTAGATTAAAGAAAAGGAAGTAACAAATTTTATACTGACATCATCAAAAAGAAAGCCAGGTGTGCTGACAGAGGAGATGGCTCCTTCAAGCAAGGTTCTCTGCTGGGCAACCTTTCAGTTGAAATGTGCAGGTAAGCGAGCAAGGGCTTTACAGAGAAAAGAGTGGGAGGACCACTAGGACAAAAATAGTTCACAGTCTATTCCATGTTACGCGTCATTCGAAATAAAGGTTTTAACTGGCAGCTTCTGACCAGATGATGATGAATTTGCTGGGCATGTACTGGGGCTGTGCTATGGAGGTTTATTTTAGTGCTATGTTTTATTCATTCTGTTCTTTGAGTGGCCTGAATTCAGTGTTCCTATATGTGCACATAACCTTTAAGAGCAGACCCTACTGCCTGATTGCCTCATTGCCTCAGAAATATTCAGAGAATCTCAGAAACATTTCACTCCAAAAAAACATATGTTCACTTTACTGAAGGAAAATCTAATTGTATATATCAAAGGTCTTAAAAGGTGACTGTCTTTGGGGCAGAAATGCACCTCCTGGGAATTCATCTTAAGAAAACTATTAAGGATATGTGCAAATATGCGTATATAAGGCTGATAACTGTAGTGATGAGTTTGAGTCCCTTAAACAGCTAACTGTTATAAATAGCTTAAAAAAAAAACTATGATCCATTTATCTAATGAATATGATAGCATCCAAAATTATATTATAGAAATATACTTACTGACAATGAGAGATGGTCATAGTATAGTTAATAGGAAAAAATGTTACAAAACAATATGAATAGGATGATCTCGTTTTTGTGAGAAAGATACTGTAGGTTTTTTAGTGGGGAGTGATTGGTTTGTTTGTTTTTTTCCTTACCTAGTCAGGTCAGGGGATTGGTCAGTTAAAAGAAAAAGAAATAGGTTAAAGAGGTAAAACACAAGAAATAAAATGAAAGAAGGATGATAGATAGGTACTATATATTAAAATATTTAATGTTAAATCTATAAATATACGTACATAATAGCTAAACATAAATGCACACTCCTGCAACTGTTTCATAAAGGGCCAAGATTAAAGTTTTTTCGTTGTGAGTCCACTTTTTATAGTTCTGCATCATTTGTCTTTATGTACTACACTGTCAACTATTTCTAGTTTCAATTTCTTTAATTGGTGAGAAAGCATAAAGACTCTTGTGAAGCAAAGTCCAAAATGCTTCCATATTTTTGCAATTTTTCTCCAACTCTGACAGTTGTCTTGCCCACACAACTAATCTGACAGCAAAAATTTTGAAAGTCACCTTTTGAAAACTTTTTCCATATCGATGAAGTTAATGTCCATAGGAATCACTCTTTTCAAAAGCATATTTCATCAGTTTACATAATCGAAACAACATAGCCAGAGTCAACAAATTTGGGAAAAAAGTACAACTGACTCTTGTTCAGTAGATAAAATTGATGGGAAGGTAAACGCATTCTTGAAAGTAGCCTACTAGTCACACCAGGCAAAAAAATTTTACTGAGCAAATGGAAAACATTGTTTAGCCCAGCATGTAGCCTAAGCAGAAATCATAGAAAAGTGGAAAGGCCCTTCTCCCAGCAGTCTTTATTAGCTGGCTCTACAACAACCTTCCATTTTCAGCCTATGCCACCCCCCTAGGAAGCCTTCCAGGATCACCCTTACCTTTCCTCTCGTCTTCAACACATCATCCTTTTCCTTTATTAAAAAAACCATCTGTAACTCTTTTTGATCGCTCATCTATTCTCTGTCTTTCCCAATAAACCTGATAATATAAAAAAATCTAATTGGCCACTAGTGCCTAGCACAGTGCTTGATATGTAGTTGTCATTTGGCATTTATTAAGAGTTTGTATGTACGTGTGAATGCTTGTAGTTTAAGTGGGGATGAATATTATATCTCATCAGAGGAATATATACCCTAACTACCCACAATATAGGTTGCAACCAACTTTCATTCTTCAGTTAACACTGAAAAAAATAACTGAAATTATGGCTGATTGCACTATCCCATTGTTGGCAATTTTCAAGCAAATCATCCCAAGTCTCTGGTAAGCAGCAACAGCACAAGGACAGATAAGGACACTGACAGTTCCCTGAGAGCTTCTCCAGTTTCTGGAATATCTGTTCTATTGACATTTTACCCAGAAAAAATGGAACCTGGAGGAGGCAGAGTATCTCTTCTGATTTGACCTCTCCTTCTGGGCAATTCATCGATAGTAGCAACAAATAAGCCTAATTCTTTCTAGCATCTCTGTTTACAAGGGCTAAAACAGATTCTTTGTGATTTTCCAGCGCCCCAAGGAAATATCAAAGATAGTTTACATGTAAAAGATGTCTTCTGGGGTTCAGTTCTGGAGAGGCAACAGTCTGACACACACTAAATCCACCCTATTCATCGTCAGTCAGAAATTGAGCCCGAAGCACTCTGAGAGGCTATTTTATCCGGGTGGAATGAACCAGCTTCCCAGGGCAAGGGTTCCTCTCCTCCCCAAGACACAGCACCAAGACTGGGAAGGACAGTCTGTGCCAGTCATTGAAGGAGGCAATTTTAATTAGGCTATTGCCAGAAGGTGATGATTCCTTAATGAGAATGCCAAAAAAAAGAAGAAAAAGAGCCTGGGGTTTCACCGAGGCATTTGCAGTCTTAGAGGAGTCATGAAGAAGGAAGGGTGGAAGGAAGCTTTCCCTCAGAAGAAGCGAGATGGTCCTCTGAGGTGACAAAACGGACCTTGTCACCTCAGCTGCCCTTTAGTCAGGCTTCTCTGAGCCCTCTTCTCAGCTGGGCCTTTGTATGGCCTGCTGACCCAGTGTAACCAAAACCCTGACACACCAGTTTAGCAAGAATCTCCCTACCCTTGATAGCTAACCGAGCTCCTCTTCGTTTTCACCCACTGACTTTCTTACTCTGCGTCTTGTCTATAAATCCACAACTGCCTCCAATGTTGGAGACGAGTTCAGTCTCTCCCTGATTGCTACAGTCTTCATAAAGTTTTCCTTGACTGTTTAACTCCATCCAGTGCAATTTTTTCTTGACAAGCCGTTTCTAAGTGATGGGATTTCTTAACTGTCCCTGCTTTCTAGAAGCACAGACCTACTATAAAGTTTAACACTGTCAGAGGATATAACAAAATTGATCTTGCACAGTGGTTTACAACAAATAATTAAGTGCTTTCAAAATTGTGATTAAGTCTAGCTTCTTTCTGCCCATAGGGGACATCATTTATCAAAATGTATTCTTTGAGCACCTACTCTGGGTCAGACTACTTGAAAGGAATATCAAGATGATCAGGATAGGATATAGGATACAGCATACAGTATAAACATTTTAAGATAAAATAAATAAAAGCAATACTTATTATCATCTTGACCTAACTTAATTCTATTGTCCACCCTTGTATGGTGTCAGGAAATAAATCTTGAAATTGACAGCTGCTTCAGATCCATTCTGTCACATAAAGATGTATAAATCAATACCAATAAATTTTTATAAAGCTAAAAAAAAATGAACATGAGGGATAATCAGCCTTCCCAATCTAGAGAATTTCTTTTCTCATCAAAAAGTCCACCATCCAAAAGTATCCTTTATATTTTACTCCGTTGTACAAACATGACCCCTTTTGTAGAATTTCCATATCATAATGTTCCTTGTTCTCCAGAACAAATATTGTGCCTTCCTTTGTTTTCAAAAGTGTATTTGACCTCTTTTCTAATGTATATTTGACATCCTTTCAAGTACATTATCAGTACCTTTAAAATATACCCCTTTCAAATAGAGATTTGGAAGCCTGACAACTTATACGTTCATCTTCCCTCCCCTGTTAAGTGTCCCTTTTGTCTCCTTTTTCTTACCTGAGTGTTATGAAGCCTCTTCTCCCCAGCTGACCACAAGGCAACGTTTGAAGGGTAGACTGAATATGAAAGAAAGCCTGTCACTTTGATGTGTTTGAAAAAACTGGGATGAGGCAATTCCCAGCCCCTGGCTGGTAAAGCCCCCTTTCCTTTCTGTAGTGCAGGTCCTCTAGGCAGCAACTCCTGGTTTCCACATTCTGAGTCTGTGCTCTCCCCCACCATCACCAGAGCCCTGCTGAGTTTAAATTCTCTACAACCCAGTAACACCTGAATCTTCACTGATGGCAAATCCATGTCCAAAGAGCAGTTTAGGAATCCTTAATGTTATGTTTCTTCTGAAAAGCCAAGAGTATGGTTCTCTGTCAACAAGCTCTGAAGAAGTCACTCTACTTTAACATGAAACTTTTTGTACAAGAACCAGTTGGAACACAGCCACAGTTGATCTCCCTTCCCCCACACCATACACACAGAGATGCATTTTTTTTTAATCTTAAATCTGCCAATCCATTACACATCAAATTGGCCCATCCTGACTTTTCTGCACAGCTTCCCACCTTATCCCACAAGACTCCAGGGGAAATCTGTCTGCAGGTGAAAATACAGAGAACAGTGAAGAGAACCTTGGATAGTTGATTTCAAATGAAAGCTTCAACTCTCCTCTTGCCTCTTCTGACATATCCTCCTTGAATTCTTCCTTGCTCGTGAGATGCACAAAACTGCAAGGCAGAATTCCCCTTCACCATGCTTTGTGCAGGGTGTTGTGTGGGTGGGAAAGAACATTTCTTACTGAGAAAACTTTCCCTTGTCAGTAAGTCATAATAGCACCTGCCTATGAAATGACACTCCCTTTCTGATACCTTTATTCCACTTATAGATCATATTTTTGGATGAAAGTTTTGCTATTGAAGTAGCTGCCAGGTTGTTATGGGCCAATGTGATTGCAATTTACAGTATTTTATAAATCACCACAAGATTGAAAACGCTTGTGACAGATGAGGCTTTAAATTGACATCCTGTCTTTTTATGGGCATTGAAAATGTTGATCTCATGACATGCTTCACAGACGCATCCCCCTTCACTCCTCCAGAAAGTCCCCACCTTGAACAGAACTGGAGCAATGGCAGGAAAGGGAGGAAGGAAGACATAATGGGGAGCAAGCCACAGCTCCCCACGTGGTGCTCAGTAAGACAGGAAAACCCAGAGCCTGAGTCTCAGCATCTGTGACTGCTTAACAGATAAGATACTTAAACCATCCCCAGTGGGTGGCTCTGAACTGTGAATCTTGTGAACCTCAAGGAATCCTGTCAACACCAGGAAATTTAAAAGGCAAAGAAAATTAGGTCAGTTCTTTTTGGAAGAACAAAGAAATGTGAGATTTCCTTAAGGGACATCCCAAGGTCAAGCAATGGTTCCATTGGGATCTCACGAGAAGGTGACCAGTGTCCACCTTCTGGTCCTCTGGGTCCACGCCTCTTCAGCCTTGAGCGTCTATTAGCATCTCCTGAGGCACTGCTGAAGCTGCCCCACCCTAGACCAACATCGTCAAATCTAGGGGCGAAGTCAACGCCTGAGTTCCCCGGGTGATTTGATGCCACTAGTTTTGTGACTCACTGGTCTAAATACAAAAAGGTAGGCAGCAATGAGGGAAATAGGCGGAGTGTGTTAATTCATCAGTCATGGGCACCCTGGGGAGCCAGGAACCACACATGTGGATGTGTATTTAATAAGTACCGTTGATGCCTAGCAGTAGTGTTGGGCACTCAGTTGTGTCTAACTCTTTGCAACCCCATGGACGGTATCCCCCCAGGCTCCTCTGTCCATGGGATTCTCCAGGCAAGAATACTGGAGTGGGTGCCATTTCCTTCTCCAGGGGATTAGCCCCAGACAGATGTCACCATGAAGGAATAGGAGCCAGTGGCTGTCAGATTTTCTGATTTGTTAAGACTACACAGAAATGTGGATATTTTTAACACCAAATACCCTGAATTTTAAGTGCTGAAAAATAATTCAGAATACTGTGCCTCCTAAACAAAGTACATCTTGGAACAAGGAGTTTGCCACCTGTGCCCTAGATATGCTGATTTATACAAGAGAATTTTCCATTAATAAAAATATTTCACCACTCCCCATATAGATGGCCAGGGTGACTCTTTAAGGACCAAAGGCCAGCTTAGTGGACAAGTATTCTAAGGAAATCCACAAGCAGCAGTTAGACCAGCCCCCGGAAACATAAGCATCAGCAAGAGACGTGATTGTCAGAAGACCCTCCTACTACTGTATTTGGAGTTAAGTTTCCTCAAGGGACGAATGGGCAGCAATGTCTCGGCAGCTCAGGTGAGGGAAGCGGCTCCCTCACAGCCTCCACGGCTGGGCAGAGTCAACATCTGATGTGACTCCAAACACAGTCACATTAACCCCAGACCTTCACTCCGCCGCCTCTCTCAGATCCGATGAAATAACTCTTTTATTTGCCTTTTCAGTGCCTGCTGACACAAGGCTCTGGGAAGTGGGGGAGGGAAGGAAGCCAGGAACTGGTAACAACTTCCAGCATTAAAGCAGTGACTAATACTAATTATGCCTCTCCGACCAGCCATCAAGCAGACCTATTTTCGCTAAGAATTAATGCAGAGCGACCTACTTTTCTACATAGTATTTATTATTTGTGCTGCTGTTTTATCGATTTTGAGACTGTTATGTTACAGAGGAATGGAAAAATCTAATATAATAAAACTCCTCTCATTGAAAATAATAAAGCCACATCACGAAATACAAATTTATTTCTTTTATGAAAAGATAGCATCTGTGAACTACACTTGGGTTGTGGGAATTAGCTAAAGGCTGCTTCAGTGGATTAATAAAAACAAAAAGAAATATAAATACATTAATGTTTAGATATAAAACTCAAGATAAAATAATAGAGTGCATTTCTAAATTTAAAACTTGTTTGCTTATAATGTTCTAGAGATATCTCATAAAGGAGCACAATGTTAGTGTTACAAGACTATATATATTTTCTATTTATATTCCTCTTGTCCCATTTTTCATGTGCATTATATCATCTGATTTTATTATGCCTCATATTTTATTTATTCATTTATGAGGCCTTGGGATTTTATTTCTTGAAATCTGAGTATAATGTTTACCAAAAAACAGATAATTAAAAATAAAACCACACAGCTCACATACACATTTTGTTTTATATGCAATTATAAATGTATTTTCTAGGCAATTTTAATGCCCAATTTCCACAAAGCATCTTCTTCTCCCTGTGCAGCATTCACTCTAAGGAAATCTTAAAAAGAGGCTGTTTGCATAACTTGGGTAATTGCAAGCCTCAGAGATTCCACCTACCCAGGAACTCAAAGGAGTGATTTACATTCTGGTGATGAAAGTAACAGTGTGCAAGCGTGTTTAGGTACAAGTGTGTTTCCCAGAAGAAAGAGCAAGTGCCATGGGATCCTGGAGAGGGTGGTCCGGAGACAGGTGGGAATCTCAGAAACAGAACACGGCCCAGAAGAGGCTTCATCCTCCAGCGTGGCTGCCATCCTCCCATCAGAATGCTCCCTCCCTGACCTGAGGGAGCGAGGCGCATGGTGTCGGTGCCGTTAACTACTCAATGATGCGGCCACCGCCCACGTGAAGCAGGGTCACCGCACACGTGAAGCGGGGTCACCGCTGCCGGGCTGCCCTGCCTCTCACTCGCCACCCCCTGGGAAACAGACAGCAAGGCTCCCCCAGGTGTGGGAAGCACCCTGCGCACCAGGGCCTCCGCAGTGGCACCACTCGGAATGGAAACCTTGGAGTCGGGGGCCTACAGAGGAGAGCCCTGCGGTCTTCCCCCTCCTCCCGGATCTTCTTGTGCTGACAGAGCGAGAGAAGGGAAAACACATGAACCCCACAAAAGAGGAAGATGATGTTTTAATCCATAAACTTCTAGCCCAAAATGAGAAGTCAGATATGACTCAGGCCCCTGTGGACTATTTCCTGTTCTTTCCTTTCTTACTCCCTTATTGAATAAATTACAGTGATTCATACTTGTCCTTCCAGAATCGGCTCAAGGGTCACTCCCTCCAGGAAGCTCTCCCAGATGGACCTCTCCCACTGAACGAGATGACCCTCTTCACACCGCCAGGATGTCTTTTGCCTGGTTCCTGCTGTGTGCCGCTGTGATGCACATGCGCAGGCTTGACTTCCTCAGCAGACCGAGACCTCCATGCGGGCAAGACCTGGGGCTCAACATTTCCACAGCCCAGTGCTTAGCCCAGAGTCCAACAGATCTAAAAGGTGCTTGGCGAACAGTAATGCAATGTCCATAAAGGCTGTCTATCACTAGTGCAGAATCTTAGCTCAATTAAGATTGTACCCCTTCATCCACCAACAGTGACTGATGACCTGCCTGTGACAAGAATACCAATGCCTGGGAGGAATACCAAACACACCTGGTTTAATGTAAACTCACGGCCAACCCTTAAGAAGTGTATGTTCACTCCAATTTTACAGGTACATAAACTGATACTCCAGACAACTTTATCTAACCTAGGTCATACAGCCAGTAAATGACAAAGCTCAGATTTAATCCCAGGTATGTTTGACTTGAAAACCTGTTTTGGTTTTTTGTTGTTGTTGTTGTTTTTAGTCTTAATGCTACTCAAAGAATAAGCTTTCTACATGTGTTACCATTAGGGAAAATAAGACAAATCTATGAACATGAGTTTGCCATCATTACCAATTTCTTAATTAATATCTTCATAAGTTTGGGAATGTAGTTGTCTTTAAAACAAAGCCAACATCATAATTTGACCTAGAAATATTAAGTATCCCACCAACTGTTTAGAGTTCATATTGTTGTAACTTATTTTTATCATAAAGATGGTATATGTTGCCAGATAGACAGTCACCTGTAAAACAGAATTACACTCTCTACAAACAGCTTCCCAAACTCCCATGCTGTGTCACAACCTGTACAACAACCCTGATGAACTCCCCAAAAGTGAGAATCCTCATCTAAAAAAACGCTACTAATTACAAGTTACTATTAACAGTTAACTAGTTATCCAACTGAATCTCCAACACTTAAATATATCCCCAGAAAAATCTCTCATAATGAAAACGGAGTATTATAAAACATAAAATGGAAAACACAGGATGAAACCAGTTCTTTGCCTGGGGCCACGATGCCTACGCCTGGGGGGTGCAGCACAAACTTCTCTTGTTTTGTGTAAACTATAGCCATAAGCTTCACAGCAACCAACCATCAGCCTGATTTATTAAAGTGAAAAAAATTGCTTCTTGTTTGTAAGCGCAAGAGGTTGTAAAAATCCATTTGTAAGGCCAGTGAGAGCTGCCGTAAGCAAGCCCAGGAGACTTGTCACACTTAAAATGCTGTCACCACCATCATCTGCCAGGACCAGGGTTTGGGGGGGAGTGGTTTCAGCATTCAGGAAAGGTGTCCTCCCTTCTAGGAAGCAGCGCTGCTGCCCTTCTAACTGACTCAAAATGGACAGAGGGAGAGTGTAACCAGCAGCATACACAGATGCTAAGCTCTGGGCCGGATGGTCCTTCCAGAGAGGAGCAAGTACTAAGAAGAAGGGATGCAGGGAAGCTGTATATCCTAGAAACTAGGTGACAATGCCAAGATGCAGCCTTAAAGAGATTCGGAAAGCAAGGAACATGCTCTTTGTAGCAAGAGTTTTAAGGTTAAGGTGAGATAGCAAGAAGCACTCACTGTGTCGCATGTCTGACTCCCCACCAGATTCTCAGTGTCTTGAGGGTCGGAGTCATGTCTTCTTCATGTACGCCAGCAGAGGAGGTGACCATTAACAAACATTCAGTGAATGAAGGGATGAATGCTCATTTCATTCTTTCTGGGACAGTCACCTTTTTAATGCTTCTCTTTTCCACTTACTGACCCGTGGTCTCCTTACGAAGTAAGTCAACTCTAGGAGTGGGACGAGGGACTGTGGAGACCCCTCTCTGAAGCTCTACCCATCACTCACTTTTGTCCCCAGTTCCCAAAGCAATTAGGGGAATGTAATTATAAATGTCCAAAAATCTCTGAAATATATCAAGTATCAGACATTCACTAACATGAGTAGCACATTTATTTAATCTCAAGCATCTTTCTGTACTTGATAGGCTGTAAAGAGAAATTTATATGGAATAAGATGCGGTACTTCTTTCCCTATTAGAATGAACATAAATAGCTTATGAATGATGGCTCACTATAACAATTTGCATATCAAATGTACTTTACAAGAAACTGTATAAGGGGCACCTAGTGCTTTAAACTCATGAATATCTGGGTAATCAAGTAGAAAACAGAATGTAAATAGAAGGAGAAGGGAAAAATAAATACTTCTGCTAAAGCTTAGCTTTAAACAGAAGACTTAGAGTTTGCATTTATGTTTTTCTGCTTTTAATGCTTTGGTATCTTGTATCTTTAAAATATATATTTTAGATGTATATTATGTGTGTATATGTGTGTGTGTGTGTATGTGTATCTGTAGATATATAGGTATAGATATATCTGCTGAAAGTTTTAAAGTAGCTTGTAAAATAAACTGAGAGCCAGCAGAGCATATTTAAACAGGTTAATTGGTATTCTGGTCCTAATGGGTTAAGGGCCTCAGGAGGAAGACTCTGATCATATACGTTAATTTCATCCCGGCCACAAGATGTGGCAAAACTTAGCCCACATATTCTTGCAAATGACTAGAAATACCACATTCCCATGAGACAAAGTGATAGCTTGAAATTAAGCAATGTAAGCTAAGACTCCAACAGATCCGTTAACAAACACACCTCCAGCAAATTCCTCTGCCCTGCCTCAGGCAAATGGAACATAATCTCATTTCAACAGTAACTCGCAGCTCTCCACATTCAATATTAGAGAATAACCCAAGCCTCTGGCTTTGTTTTACAATCTTTTCAGGGCCTTCCTTCCTCTTTTCCAGAAAGGTCAAAGATCAGGGACACGGCATGGGGAAAAGTTCTTCTCAGGTCGGGCACCTGTCCGATGATCCAAAAAGTCATCGGTCGGATTCAGGTAAATCTAAAGTGATTAAAAATTATAGCTATGGTTTTTAATCACAACCTAAAAAAAGAGTCAAGAAAATGTACTATGATTGCTGAATTATTAACTGAACTATTCTAAAAAACAGAACACTTCAGTTAAATAAAACAAGTATGATTTTAGCTTTGACCACTGATCTCTTCTCAGACAGAAAGATCAACCCTTTATGAATAGGGATAGGTAAGTCGGTGTTTCTATTTGGCTTTTAGTTATTTTTTGTACACTGCTGAGAAGTTGGAGTCTCCCACTTCTTGAATTTACTCCCTGTTTGGGCTTTGTTGTTTGTTATCCTGGTGGAAAATCCTTGCTATCTTTTATCCTTCCTCCTCTCCATCCTGCACATGTCACAGCTGTAGCCTTCATGCAGCATCCTTGACCCTGGCTACCATTCTGCTCCGCCGGTTCCCATCAGCTCACACTTACTACACATGCTGTCCACATCCACCCAAAGGCTGAACACCCCTTCTCTCAAGACACCCAGGCAGAAGGGGGATGCAAAATTTTATAACAGAGGAGCTTAAATATGCTAAACCACTATGAACTTGAAGCTGAAATTGCCCCAATTAGCAGCTCTCAAAGGATGGAAACTTACAGCTAATATGCATGCATGTTCAGTCGTGTCCAACTCTTTGTGGTGCACGGAGTGTAACCTACCGGGCTCCTCTGTCCATGAAATTCTCCAGGCAAGAATACTGGGTTGCCATTTCCTCCTCAGGGGTTCTTCCTGACTCAATAATCGAACCTGGATCTCCTGCATTGCAGGCAGATTCTTTTCCTGCTGAGCCATCAGGGAAGCCCAGAAAGGTGTTATAATACCTTATAATCCTCCCTGAAGAAATTGCTACCAAACTAACCCACCACCAGAGGACACACCAGCCTCCTGCCTCTTGAAAGGCAAGGACCATCAGCCACATCATTCTTATTCTCCCTCTCCTAGTGATGGGACAGGCTATTTATTTTCTTCAGGAAAGCTAGAAACCAGGCAAAATGAATCCCTACATAGCTATGGGGAAAGATTAAGCTTAAGTATAACCTTTGACTCAGCCAACTTTCAGAATATCTTTCAATTCATTTGTCTTCACTCTATAAATTCAAATTTTCAGAAGGAATACCTCAGTGGAGTCATCTGTAAAAGGGAAAAAACAAAGACAGCTACTGTGTTGAGCTTTTCTGAGGACTAAATGAGATGACACTCAGAAAGTACCGAGAACAGTTTCTAGCAGAGAGTAACACTCAAAAGTTTACTTTTACTATATGAAAATTGAATCTAGTCATTGCATTTCTCCCACATTTATAAAATATATCCATCCCCCTAATGACAGTTTTAGTGAAGTCAACTATATGCAAAGCATATTAGAATTCTTTCTCGGGAGAACAGGCAGTATTGCGGCAAGAACTGTAACATTCCTCTGTCATCTGCTGTTTTGAGAGCAATAACTTACTTTTACCATGTGAAACCAATAGCAATTACTGGGTAGAATGTGTTCCTAATGAGATCACAACCATAACCCAAAGCTTCTAAGTTTCCTGGAAGAAATTACATCTCAAATGCCCTGTTGTAAACATAGGAAAGGGAAAAAAGACAAGACAGTGCTGGAAAAAAATACCTCAATAACAATGCCTATTTTGAGATGGTTTTATGGCAAAATAAAAGGTATAATTTTCTGATTTTACCTGCTTTTTAGTGGTAACTGAAGCAGGAATGACATTGATTTTCATACTTTCTTTCTCTGGTCACTATACACTCAGTGTTTTTGAAAAACCACCTTTACATAGTGCTCACACTTAAACTACATCCAAAGGTTTCAAATTTTTTTAATATATGAAAGCAGCTGCCTGGGATCCGGCAAACAGGCATTACAGTTGACATTTGCAAATATCATTGTTTCAGTCCCAGTTCACAGGCATTTTGACAAGAAGAAAATACAAACCTTCACTCATTCCAGGGCAAACATTCTGAAACTAAATGATTTACATGGTAATAGGCAAAGGTTAAAATCACACATTTCATAGCCTTACCAACTTCAGTCAAACCTCGGAAGTTTAACTATGGAAATCCTTGGTCTTTCTATATCTCCTGTGTATACGCATATATGAAAGAAGCATTTTAATGATAACCTCTGAGACCATGAGGTTGGGTTTCTGTACATGAGACCACTTACCCAAAAATGTATACATACAATAGGAATCAACAGGAATTTTAAGTGATTAAAATTTGGAAGTTTAATTTGGAAAAATGAACTACCATGTAAACAATGCCTTGAGTGTTCCTTGAAAGTGACAGTCACTCAGTCCTGTCCATTTCTTTGTGATCCCATGGACTATACAGTCCATATATTTAATATAAACCAAATCTCCTGCCTTTGAAAACTGAGGTATGGCATTTAAGCTGACCAAAAGAAGAATAAAACCTTAAACACATACAAACATTTAACACCCAAATCCCAGAATGGCCAATGGAGAGCATACTCAAAGCACCTTGGGTGGGGAGACAGAATTGTGAAAATGAAAAAGGCATCTCTAAGGAAAGTATTTAGGTGATTTGGGGGAGAATGTTTTAGAAGTTAGATTTAAACTAATTTTCTATTACTGTGTCAGATCAGAATATTTTCAGAATATTTACATTGGCTACGAGAAGCTACTTAGTGCTAACATTTATAGCTCTGGTTTCATGGATACTGAAATGTTAGTTCAAAAGTCTCAGCATCAGTATTGCAGCGTTTTGACATACCTCCATTCAACACAAGGAAACGTTGCTAATGCACCCAAGTGAAATGGATTTGAGTTTACGTTTTCAGACAAACCATTAAGTAACCTTCAATAAAATCCACTGTTACAAATGAGGGATTATTGAGTGATCAATCACAAGATAGATGGCATCTGAGAACCACTGGGCTCACTGATAGCACACACAGCTCGTGAAGATAGGTCTATTCCCCTAGGAATTCCTTTCTTTGCTTTTCTCAGGCACAAGCCTAAGTAACTTAAGGGAGGTGTAATACAATAGTTTATCTCATATTTCTATTTTTTGATAGATCAAGAGCTGTAATGAGAAAAGTTCTTACCCCATGGTGCTTCAGTTGGAATACATTTACAAAATTAACTTTGAAAAAAAATTGGAGTTGATTAGCTGCATTAGATATTCTGTCAACAAATCCAACTCATGCTAATCAGTCATAATTAGCACTGATGTTTGATGAGAGGTACAAGTAAGAGTAGCAAGCTGACATCCCTCTAGGGAACTGGGGAAAGTCGGCTCATTTTCCTCAACTTGGAAAGGAAGCATATATACTACGTCGGCCAAACTGGCAAAAGAAATGTATGCTCAACCTCTAACGGATTCAAGGATATTCTGTGCATGTTTAGCACACTTGGCAAATAGGTTTTCGTTTTCTCCAGGAACAGGATGTGAATCCTGCAATCCTGGCATCTCAGCAGAGTCAAATGCCAACCTAAGCCATGCTTTCCACCATAGTTCTCAAGCCCAAGAATGTTAGAGAATATCTCCCAGCAAGGGTGGCAGTAATTAAATTAGCATGCTTTTATGGCCTGGAATAATCCACTGGATGAGAGAAATGAGGCAGAGCTGGTCACTGTATTACGGAAGACACATTCCTGTAACCCCAGCTTGGCAAGGAGGGCACTTCTAGACCATATCAGCATGTAACAAGCCCATCGAAGCAGACCAGGTTCCCCACAACTCATTTCCCAACAAGAATAAATGCTGCCTTTAGTATCGCTCAGATCTGCCATGACTTTACAAAATTTTTTTAAACCACTAAATTCCTTGTAGTTCTGCAGACATAGAGGAGATAAACAGGATCTAGCATCTGTGGATTCACCCGGGTTTAAGTTTTTGCTTCTACCCACCTAACCTTCCTGCCTCCCCCAAATGAAGTTCTCCTCTGTCTTACTTGTATTTTCTATCCTGCCTTTGAAAGTATGGGGTTGACCTAAAAGTTTGTTCGGGTTTTTCATAATATATAATGGAAAAACCCGAACAAACTTTTCAGCCAACCCACTACTTTGTTCCTATCAGCCTTTAAACATGCAAGTCTTTTCATTAGAACCTCACCTTCCGCTACTTCTTCACTAATCAGCTTTACTCCTTAACTTTGGCATCTGATTTCCTCCATCTTTACTTGGCAGGAATCTCTTCCCTCAACCTTCATTTCTGATCTAAAAATCTTTCTTCATTCTTGAAGCTTTCTTGAGAACACTTGACTGAGCTGACCATCTGTGTTTTAATCTCCTCCTCCCCACGGTACCAGCAACACAAATTCCCTGAATTTTCTCATATCTTGGATTTATCTTCCTTTTCCTCTTAATTATAGGCTTGTCCCCAATGTGTCAATAGAGCCCTTTAGCCTCCTTTCTGTATTCTCTCCTTCGACAACCCCTTCCATTACTAAAAGTGACCACTGAAGTCAAATGCTCAACTACAGACACCCCGGGGGTCCATGCTAGAGTATAGGCCATAATACTCAGAAGTATTGCTGCTTATTGACTGTAAGTAATATTAAATGCTATTCTCATGTTAAAACAAATATAAACATCAATTTATATACTTGATTTGTTTTCATTTAACTATTTGTCAAGCTCAACTGTAAAACAATGTTAAGAAGAAAACATACATATTGAAGAATAAAGGGCAAAATAAATGTTTAGATGAAGCATAAACTTTCCAAGGAAATTTGCTTCTTATGCCCTAATTCTTCCCTCCCCAGACACCTCCAGGTCAGCCCTTCACACAATCTAGTTCCACATTTTCGCTATTTTCATGGACAATTGTACATTGTTCCCCCAGAAATCCATCACACTCTGCCCTGAAAATGGAATTGTTCTCACCCCAAGCCTGATTCCATCCCCAGGGATCCTGTTTTGTAAGCAGCAGCACCAGTTGGAGAGTGACCCAGGCCCAAGAGCTCACAGGACTGGAATTCCTCTTTCACTCTCTCTGGTTGCTCTGAGCAAGCCACTGCTAAGCCTCCCTAAGCCTGCCAATTCATGCTTGTCCTTTCTTCAGTTTTCTTCTCTCCGTTCCTCCCTTCATTTTCCTTCTTTTAGCCCCTACTTCTCTTTACTGCAAGCATTACAACAGTCTCCTAAATGATCTGCCTCCTCTTTACCATCNTGCTGGAGAAGGGATAGGCTACCCACTCCAGTATTCTTGGGCTTCACTGGTGGCTCAGCTGGTAAAGATTCTGCCCATAGTGTAGGAGACCTCGGTTCAATCCCTGGGTTGGGAAGATCCCTTGGAGAAGAGAATGGCTACTACTCCAGTATTCTGACCTGGAGAATTCCATGGACTGCATAGTCCATGGGGACTCAAAGAGTCAGACACCACCTAGAGACTTTCACTTTCACCATCAGATTGTAGCCTACTTAAATCAAAGGTCACTCAACCCTTGTGATAGAAATGAATGCAGATATTTGACTCTTGATTATATAGCTCTCTGTTACCTCTTGATTCCCAACCCAGTTTACCATCCTTCATTTTAAAACAAACTAGAAAGGGTATCACACACTAAAGATGAGAAGAATAATGGGCATCTTCTCTGATCCAAGGCAGCACAGTAATTCAAAATCAAAAAGTGTAGCCAGTGAATCCAACTGACTCACAAAGCTTTTCACTGCAGTCCTAGGTAATGGAATTTCAAGATAGGAATAACATTATTAAACCTCATTTGTGACCAATATTTTCAGTGAAAAATCACTGACTTTTCCCAACCCTCCTATACTGTTGGTGGGAATGTAAATTGGTACAGCCACTATGGAAACAGTATGACGGTTTCTCAAAAAACTAAAACTAGAACAGCCATAGGATGCAGCAATTTCACTTCTGTGTATTTACCCAAATAAAACAAACACACTAATTCAACAAGATACACATGCATCCCAATGTTCATTGCAGCATTATTTATAATAGCTAAGATATTGAAGCAGCCTGTGTCCATCAGTAGATGAATGGACAAAGAAACTGTTATCTCTATACACACAAGGGAGTATTACTTAGCCACTAAAAAAAAACTTGCCATTTGTGACAACATGAATGGACATCAATAGTATTACACTCAGTGAAATAAGTCAGAGAAAGACAAATACCATATGATCTCACTTATACGTGAAACCTAATAAACAAAAACAGCCTCAGATACAGAAAACAAATGGGTGGTTTGCTAGATGGGAGGTGGGTGGAGGGTGAGTGAAATAGGTGAAGGGAATTAAGAGGTACAGAAGAAAATAAGTAAGCCATAGGGATGTAACACACAGGATAAGGAATATAGTCAGTAATATAATAGTTTTATATAGGGACAGATGGTATTAGACTCATGATGATCATTTTTTATTGTATGCAAATGTCAAGTCACTATGTAATAATAATATACCAAAAACTGATAATATTGTACCTCAACTGTATTTCAACTTAAAAAATCATTGGGTCCTTTGAACCTTAAGGCTCTGAAGTAAGTTATGCTATTAAATAGATCTCCTTCACACTGACAAAGTTATTGCAAGCCATTGTGAAAGGACATTTCTGCTGACAGTGCAGAGGGACAAATGAGCCTCTGGTTCTATCCAGGGTGGGACTGCATGTTTATGGGGCTGACGGATAGGCCCCCTGTGCCAGCATGGTGCCATATGCCAGCTGGTCAGTACAGCTGGGGACACACACATACTGAGTCTGGTATCAGAAGTCTCAGCTGGTCACTGGCAGCCATGCCAAAGACACTGGGCCACTTGACTGCACTAAAACTCGACCATTTGTATGTGTGAACCTATGTATGTCTGATGATACAAACCAGTATAGCCTATTGGCAATTGCTTTTCAGACTGATAGTAAGCAAGAAAATGCTCAAAGTCTCTACCTTTGAAATCATGTTGAGCAAATAAGGAAAAAAGCCAGGAAAGGAAGGTAAACGAGGCATTTGACAGCATATTAAGGTGAGGACTGGCACTGCATTTCTACTAAAACACACACACACTCTCACATCCTAGCTGTCCATATTCATTGTTCAGTCCCAAAAGTTATAGTCAGGCCAGTGTCACAAAAATTATGCAGACATAAAAACAGGAAGGAAGCTAAAATAATTAAATAGAATTCGTTCCTGAAAACCTTAAGGAAACAAAATAGTCATGGCTTAAGGGAATATGCATGACCCTTTAAAAAATATATTAGAAAATTTTTGAATAGCTATTTTTTAAAACTCAGATGCATAACAGCAAAATAGGAAGGCATGTGGCTAACTGATATATTTCCATAAACAAAAATATTTCAAAGATGGTAATTCTGAGACTGATATTACCTATATTAAGAGTCTTTGAGTAGTGAGAAACAAACACTGACTCTGACTAAATGCAGAGACATTGAAGGAGAGAGAGAAAGAATTTTAAAAGGACACTAGTAGGACTTTGTGATGCTCCAGGGACTTCATTGGTAATTTCTTATTTCTTATTATGTAACCTCGACGACATAATAGAATCCTATGGGTAAATGTGAAAAACAAGCAATGTACTGGCTTTACTATGACAAATTACATCAGATCTCTGGGGGTGGGGCCCACAACTAAGTATATTTCAAAAGCTCCCCAGTTGATCTTACTGTATAGCCACAGTGGAAACGTCTGGAGTGTTGGAATTAATACCCCATTAATAATTTGTGGGTTCACCGCTTTTAGGTCAAATTACAAAATTCCTAGGACAGAGAATTTAGATGGTTCAGTTTATAGTCACAGGATATCACTAAAAAAAAAATTAGCCATTGTCAAGAAAGCAAGATCATATGGGACCAAAACTGGCAGATGGCAGCTGGGAGTCCTTGACTATGGATCAGAGCAGGTTGGAGTACTGAGCCAGGCAGCCACCCAAAAAGTGTACATTACAGCAACCCATGAGGTAAGTTTCATGCTCAACCAATTCGCCCGTCTTCAGTAAGCACACACGCAGACAACACAGCACCACAGAATCCAGATTCCAGTCAGGGATCCCAGGATGACACCATCACGAGTGCAGAGATGTGTCATGAACCCTGGCCATGAATGAATCCTCCTGTATTCATTCATTTAAACACCAGTGTCACCTGGTAAACATTCTGCATTAGTAAATAAGCACAGTTGGTAAAAACTGTAATGAAGCCAAGTTTCCATTTGCTTCTGCCTTCCTTATGAGTGTATATGAACTAGCAGCTTAAACAATGAAAGAAAATCTTCTCTTACTTAGATAAGTATTTCCCAGACGAACCTGTTTATGCCAGATTCAACAGGCCTTCTTGTCCTTTTTCTTCTGCAAAAGATAAACTCTAGCCTTCATTTAGCCCTAACACAAACTTGGAATTAAAGAATTTTGAATGAACTTTTGATAAATAACTTTAATAATAACTTTTAATAAATAGCAACCCCAGTTATGACAGATATTCAAGGGAAAGCACACAGCACATGTGGAATAACTTACAAAATCAAAAACAGTATCCACACTTCCAAACTCAAGCATCTGAGAAGCATCTATGAAGCACTCACTTCCAGGGGAAATTCAAAATCAGGGTGAGAAAGCTGCTGCTATCAAGATAACTGATGATTCAAATGAGTGACCAAACCTACACTCAAGAGTTCATCAAGCATCTCAAGAGAGCGTGTGATTAAGAGTGAGAATGAGCAATACACAGCAAGGGCTATGTGAGTCACTGCAAGAGGCCAGTGTGTTGGCATGCACCCAGCCCTGTCCCCAGAGGCTCCAATGAATAGGCTGGCCCATCTCCTTAACATCCCTCTTGAATTCAAAACACACAAGACTCAGGGACTTCCCTGGTGGTCCAGCCATTAAGACTCTGTGCTTCCAAGGCAGGGGATACAAGTTCAATCCCTGGTTGGGGACCTAAGATCTCACAAGCCACTTGATGTGGATGAATATATGGAAACATACACACATGAGAGTCTAGGTGTCAGGAAGAGGGAAATATACTCTCACAACATGACTGGGGAGAGAAGTTAGAATAGCAGTATGCTAAAGTGCCAGATAAACTACATCATCATGGTCACCCAAGAACACAGGGCCACCTTGATTTGTTCTTCCCTATGCTTCCCTGGTGACCCAAATGGTAAAGAATCTGTCTGCAGTGCGGGAGACATAGGTTCGATCCCTGGGTCAGGAAGATCCCCTGGAGAAGGGAATGGTTACCCACTTCAGTATTCTTGCCTGGAAATGTTCATGAACAGAGGAGCCTGGCGGGCTACAGTCCATACAGTGGCAAAGAGTCAGACACCACTGAATGGCTAACACTTCACTTCAAGCAGAATGTGAGACAAGGAATTCTAGCGCAGGTACTTTATTTGGGGTTGGGGGACAAGGGAAGAGAAGGCAGGCTCTAAAGTTTGTGTACTCAAGCAAGTTACCCCTCCAAGCAATCAGAGTGTCACACCACCCAGGAGGAGAACTTACAAGCCTGTGAGGAAGCCTCAGAAGCATGCCTCCCAGGGCGAGGGGCCAAGGAATTAATACTCCCAGCAGCCATTGGTTGAGAGAAGCAGGAGGGTATCAATGGGGCCTGATGGGCATGTGGGCTCCAGAAGCCAGAAAAGCCCACAGCAAGCATGATGCGTCCTGGCA
The DNA here is from genome assembly GCA_006410875.1 of Neotragus pygmaeus. NCBI lineage: Eukaryota > Metazoa > Chordata > Mammalia > Artiodactyla > Bovidae > Neotragus > Neotragus pygmaeus. The sequence goes on along the minus strand of SJYV01042933.1, from coordinate 395,023 downwards.
TTGAACACAGCCCACCGACAATGACATGGTGAGGCCTGAAAGGGGAGGGTGGGCTCCAGGAGCGTCTGGAAGGTTGGAAAAGGGAGGGTGAAGAAAAAGCACTCCATGTGACCCAGGGATGCCTACGCTTGAGGCAAGTTCAATTAACAGCCATTCCTGGAGAGGCCGAGAGAAGCAAATGCAAACAGATACACGCTTTACAGAACAAAGCGTAATATGCATGCCAACTACAGTTATTAACTGCTGGCTTTCAGAACTGAAGCACTGTACCTAGTCTTGGAAAAGTACAGAGTCCTTCCAATCACAGTCTTGGGTTTGAGTCCCAGCTCTGCCACTTACTGACCAAAGGGCCTAGGTTCAGCAATTGGCTGGTATTCCCTAGTGGCTCAGATGGTAAAGAATCTGCCTCCAATGTAGGAGACCAGGCTTCAATCCCTGGGTCAGTTAGACCCCCTGGAGAAGGGAACGGCTTACCCACTCCAGTATTCTGACCTGGAGAATCCCATGGACAGAGGAGCCTGGCAGGCTACAGTCCATGGGGTCACAAAGAGGCGGACATGACTGAGACTTTCACAGCAAATGGCTAGAATCCACATGTTAGCTACCATCAGCATCAACATCTTTATTAGACAGAAATCTGTATTAACTTGGGCTGCCATAACTAAGTATCGTAAATTGGGCAGCTTAATGACAGAAACATAAATTCTCATAGTGCTGTTATCATTTAGTCGCTGAGTCCTGTCTGACTCTTTTGCGACCCCGTGGACTGTAGCCCTCCAGGCTCTTCTGTCCATGAGATTTCCCCAGGCAAAAATTTTGGAATGGTTTGCCATTTCCTTCTCCAGGGGATCTTCCCAACCCAGGTATTAAACCTGGGTCTCCTGCATTGGCAGGTGGAATCTTTACCACTGAAGCTGCCTGGGAAGCCCTCTCACGGTTCTAGAGGCTGGAAAATCCAAGACTGAGATGCCAGCCAATTCAGTTTCTGGTGAGAACTATCTGCCTTTCTTGCCAGTGGCTGCCTTCTCACTGTATGCTCACACGGCAAAGAAAGAAAGATTTCTCCTTTTGTTACAAGGCCACAGATCTATCCTGAGGCCCCACCAGCTTGACTGATTCCAACCCTAATTACCTCCTAAGGGCCCCCTACCTCCAAATACTATTACTTTGGTGATTAGGACCTCAATATGCAAATTTTGAAAAGGCCCAAGCATTCAGTCCATAAAATGTTTGAACAGCAAACTAAAATGAGCGGTAACGAAGTAAATTCTATAACCATTCATCTCCACTGACCCACGTTAAAAGGAAGTGCACCCAACAATAAAAGGATAGATGAATAGAGGATTGGAATGCTATGACTGGAGACTGTGGAGTGGTTAAATTTTTTATGTTTTTCTGTTTCTAGGTCACCCCAAAGCAAATGTACATTTTCTACTTGTTCGTGGCATCGTCTGTGTTGCTTTCTGGTGGGACTCTAAATTACACTAGCAAACAAATGCAACCAGGAGAGTACAGTGTCTGTGAAACTAAAACCAATTCTTATTATGGAAATACTTTTTTTAATGTCTGCTTCTCCACTTTAGTAAATAGAACATAGAGAACATAATTGAATATTTGATGACTGAAAATCTTGCAGTGTCTGTGGGCTCTCATGCTGAACATCAGTTCTCATCACACAAGCCTGTGGGTATGCTTGTGGGACAGCAAACACATTAGACAGAATCTTTAATGGCCCTGAGAAACTCCCATAAGGTTTTTTTGTCTACATCCTTTAAAAAATAAATAAATAAATATGTCATATCGGTTTGGTAAGGTTTATGTTTGTGAATTTTCTCCACGTGATTGAGTCTAAGGGAGATTCGTTTGCTGCCCCCTGAATGAGATGAGGACTCTCTCTCTCTCTTTACACAGAGGGGAGGAGGGTGGGAGGCTCACTCAAGGCCTCCGGGGCCACTTGGGAACTAGACACTTTCCTCTCTCTGATCTAAACCCAGAGAGAACATTAGCACACCCAGTCTCTTGCCCTCCAATATTCATCAAGGGAACTCTTCTCCTACACGTATTCTGAGTCTTTCAGTGGAGAGTTCACCATGAGGAGCCAGACCACCCCGCCCCAGCATGGTCCGCTCTGGCCTCTCGCCCTTTTTCCTGGTTCTGCCTTTATAAAGGCCTTTCTCAAGTGGTGGAATCTGCAATGACACAGGTCCTCATAATCCATCCTGCGAGGTATCCAATCTGCTATATTGAATCTTGGAAGCTGTTCCTTGAATCAACCCCATAATGAAAGTCAGAGAGGAAGAATCATGGTAGGGGGAAGATTCAAGGAACACAGAACAGATGTGGATGGTTCAGAAGATGATTCCTAGGCCAGTGATAGCCAGTTCCCTGATGCATTGATTGTGGAGGATTCGAGTCCCCAAATTAAGGGAGATCATTGGTCTTGNAATCATGGTAGGGGGAAGATTCAAGGAACACAGAACAGATGTGGATGGTTCAGAAGATGATTCCTAGGCCAGTGATAGCCAGTTCCCTGATGCATTGATTGTGGAGGATTCGAGTCCCCAAATTAAGGGAGATCATTGGTCTTCATCCAAGTCTTCCCCTCTCTCCACTGTTCTGGCTCTGAGGATGGAGTATGTGCAGTCATGCAATGTTTTTCAAAACCAAAACCCAGCCATGTCCTAGTAAAAGTACATCCTTCTTGGTCTCAACTACGTTTTTTTCCCCTAAGTTTATGCCTTTGTTACCAATTTTTTGGTGGTTCTCTGTGGGTGTTTCAAGAGGAGATCTGAAGGAGTTTTATCAAGCACTGCTTATCAAATACCACAGAAACATAGAAATAGCAGAATAAGCATCCTGACATTCCAGTTATATGGAAAAGTTGTAGACAGAAGTCGTCTATCCATCAACTCCAAATACTGTGAATACAGAAAAACAGTGCCAGTTTCCACGCATTAAAACTCATACACTTGGCTCATGAAAAGATCTGAAATCTACCAACTGTCTAATCCAACAGCCATTCTGCTCATTCTCCAAAAGCCCAAATTTTAGCTGGGTATATTGCAATCAAAAATAAAGGATTCATTTTTCAGCCTTCCCTGCTGCTAAAGGGCTTCCCTAGTGGCTCACATGGTAAAGAATCCACCCGCAATGCAGGACACCAAGGTTCAACCTCTGGGTTGGGAAGATTCCCCTGGAGGGGGGCATGGCAACCCACTCTAGCATTCTTGCCTGGAGAATCCCATAGACAGAGGAGTCTGGCAGGCTACAGTCCATAGGGTGGCAGAGAGGTGGACGTGACTGAGCCACTAACATACTTTTTTTCTGCTGCTCAGAGTGACCATGTGACTACATTTTGGGCCACAAATGGGATTGTATGGAATTCTAAACAGTTACCCCAAAAGGGAGAAGGTACACTCTTCTTCTATGCCTCCATCCTGTTGCTAGGAATGCAGATGTGATAACTGGAATTCCAGCAGCATCTGGATATATGAGAATGACAGTGCCGTGCTAGAGATAACAGAGCAGGGAGCTGGAAGCAGTCCATGTCATTAATGCCTTTCTTGATTCCCTCTTCCAATTTTATATTTCTGAGTAACAAACCAGCCAAAATTTAGTCACATAAAACAGCAGTTATATCCTACCATTGTGTCTTATGGTCCCAGGGGCTGACTCGGCTCCGTGAGGCGGCTCTCGCTCAGGGATGCTCACGTGGGGCTGGAGTCATCCTGGCGGCTTCCGCACTCACGTATGTGCAGGTTCATGTTACTCCCGGCCCAGTGGCCTATTCACGGCTTCCCAGTGTGGCCTGGGTTTTCTCACAGCATAGCAGCAGAAACGAGCAGTCACCATACAGCCTTTTGTGCCCAAGCCTCAGAAGATGCATGGTGTCACACTGCTGCACTCACTCTACTGGCTGAGGCGATCCCAGACACAGGGAGAGGGGTCTCGGACTCACCTCTGAAGGAAAAGGACAGGGAATGGAAAGATCATCATTTAATAAAAGCAGAAGGTATCGGTATGGCCATCTTCAGAAAATAAAATCTGCCACAGCACCATACTGGCCCTGAATTACCTACTTCCTGATTTATGTTATTTGAGAAACAAATATGTCTTGTTTAATAACGTCATTACAGATTTTTCTATTATGTGCAGCCCAACCTGATCCTAACTGATCTGGCTCCCTAAGCCATCACTCCTATCTGATCTACATTTACTTTATACATACCTCCAACCAGCTTGCTTCATCTGGACTCTCCTTTCAAAGAAGATTAATGACCACAGCATATAAAGGAGGAAATGCTGTTAGAATCAAACTAGGTATACCCACAGCAACAGAAACTGAGGTAAGAAACCGGAGAGCCATAAAATGCCAACCCTATTACTTTCAAGAGGCATAGCTATCTATGGCCATTTACTAAAAAAGACAAGCAGCTTTATATGAATCAAAAACCCTAGGGATTTTTACCAAGTTCAAAAGAACAAGAATTAATGAGGGCCCTAAAATATTAAAAAGGATAGAGGCTTATTCATGACAGTCCCATTAAAGATAATTTTTTTGTACATAGAATTGCTGAAGATGATTTCTGAGAAAAGATTTTCTTGTAGGCTTTTGAGAAATGATTTTATATTCTTACACTTTTTCCTGAGGAGACTGCCAGAGAGCTCACTTAATTCCCAATTCTATTTTTGAATTAAGTTAAGGAACAAATAAAGAAAACACAAAAGCATTTTTAACTCTGTCAGGAATGTTCAAATTAAGCTCAATCTATACTTTAATTTGGTACCTGGAGGAGTTACTGCAAAGCTGCCTCATCACATCTCAAGGAGCACAGCGACGTCCCTTCTCTGTGAAGAACCCTAGAACCCAGAGAAGCCATGGACCTGGGGCCATGACTACAGATATCAACCGTCTGTGGCATCCCCCGGCCCCTACCCTCTCATTTACAAACTAGAGTTACTCTTCCAGAGTTAGTTATTTTGCTTTCTGTCCCAATATTTTTCTTATTTCTCCTGGTCCTAAAATGCCTTGGGATTAACCATCACTAAATTCAAGAATAACGCATATTTCAGCTAACATTCTCCTCCCATCAACCACATAGAAAAAGAAAAAGAAAAAAAGTAAGATATAAATCACTTTCCTCACTTGCAATGTTAAGAAAAACAAAAAAAAAGACCCCAAATCCTTAGGCACCTTTAAATCCTTCCCTTCCTGATTCTGTTTAGCCTTCTGAAATGAAATCCCTGTAAACACATCCATCTCTCATTTCCACTAGCCTTTGGAATTTTCTATGCTTTATTACATTCAGAAACAGTGACATTTGCCAAGAAAACTACTTCCTTGTCATTATTACCCTCCAGATACACTGGTCCACACCCAAGCCACAAGGAACTGGTCCCACAGCCCACACCGCTCCATCCAACACTGACTTCTCTGTTCCCACTGCCAGACACACTCATCCTCTGTTTCCAGCTGCCTGTTTCCTGCCCCCTTCACGTGCCTCCTTCTCTATGAAGCCCGTCTTCCTCTTCTAAGTTAGAATTAAGCTCTTTCCACATTTAACAAATAAAGCTGGCACTGGGCACTGTTTTAGGGGCAAGATATTCAACAGGGGGGAAAATACAACATACTGCCCTCCTACTTGGAGAGAGAAACATTTCTCAAATCAATAACAGATAAATATAAAATTGACTGTGACACACGCCATGAATGAGTGACACGTGATACTAGGACAGATGGAACCTGACCAGTGGTGTGTTAAATCGGAGACCATGAAGGTCGGAAATTTTATCCAACTTGCAAGCTAACAAGATGGTCTGCCAGTTTTACATACGTATAATGGCAGAAAATGCAAGATAAGACTCCTGGATAAGAAATAGTGATTATTTGTTCCTCATAACAAAACAGCATCCAGGGCAGTATTTTGTTTCGCTTCCCTATTCCCCAATTGCCACAGACAAACAGGATTTGCTGGATGTTATCTACTTCTGCAGTAAGGTAGACCATAGGAGACAAACCTCAGATTCTAGGAGACCAGCTCTTAGAAGGCTGTCGCCCACCTATCCATGCCTCCGGAAAGAAAGTGAAATTAATATAAATCTATCTCCACCACAGGAAAAGGGGACAAATCATTACTACTCTGGAATGGAGAGGGAAGGGGAAAGATTTACTCTCAGGTGTCTCCGGCAGGTATGTCTCCAACCTCTCTTGAGGGAAACACTAGCTCTAGCTTCAAAACTGTTAGTGTTAATCGCTCAGTCTTGTCTGACTCTTTGCAACCCCATGGACTATAGCCCACCAGGCTTCTCTCTCCATGGAATTCTCCAGGCAAGAATGCTGGAGTGGGTTGCTATTCTCTTCTCCAGGGGATCTTCCTGATCCAGAGATTGAACCCAGGTCTCCTCTACGGCAGGCAGATTCTTTACCATCTGAGCCACCAGGGAAGTCCAATAATACTGGAGTGGTTGTCGTTTCCTTCTCTAGGGGATCTTCCTAATCCAGGGATTGAACCCAGGTCTCCTGCATTGGCAGGTGGTTTCTTTACCACTGAGCCACCTGGGAAGCCTCCAAGGCTGTTTGCTATTCCAGCATGTCTTTTGCTCAGAAAACTTGGATCAAGGAGGAAGGAAAGAAATTTATGGAGAACAGGCTCTGCACATTGCGAAGATCTGAGTTCTTCCTAAAGATAAGAAGCTTGTGTTGAGGCCTGAAAAATGGGTAAGAGGCAGTGGATTAGGGCAGGGAGAGAGAAGGGGTATCCAGGCGGATGAAGTTGCACGCGCAGGGCCCAGTGCCAGAAAAAGTACAGGGTTTGCAAGGAAGTGGCTCTATGGCTGCAGCACCCAGAGCAGGATAAATCTGGACAGGCAGACAGGAACCCGGCCATGCAGGGCCTGTCAGTCCACGGTAAAGATTTGGTCCCTTAGACCAAGAGCAGCAGAAAGCCAAAGACTGGTCTTAAGTCAAGGAATGCTATGATGAGATTTGCATTCCAACAAAGCCACTCTCGTATGTGAGAGAGGATAAACTAGAATGGGGTTAAGACCTTGTGTTCCAGCTTCCCATAGAAGCTGAAAGTATGGTAAACTTGAGCTTGTCTCTTTCACTTCTAACTCCTCTTGTAGCCCCCACATAAGGCAGCCCAGGCTCTTGAAATCTGTCATGTGTCACTTATTATCAATAATATGCAAAGCACCAATTTGAACCCAAAGTGATTCTCACTGTTCGGTCAATAATGAGATGTCCTTACCTTCCTGTAGCTTCTATTTTAACATGCTATAAATCTGTTCATTTCAATCAGCATCTTTGAAGTCTTTGACTTCTCTGCTTAGGCTACTTCAGTGTGTCTACTCCAGGAAAGATCTAGATAAAGATGACTTAGATTTATGAAAAATTCAGTTGCTCTGGAAAATATCACCTGAGTTGAGTCAGAGTGACTTTGAATGAGGTCTGTGAGCTGACTTTCGTGGCTCTGTATATAAGGAAAAAATACACATGATGCCCTGCTGAAACTGGAGCTGGGGTAAAAATAAAGATCTGAAATCTTGACTGCCTTGATGAGGGAAGGCCAAAAATTAAGACAGAGCTGGAAGTGTGTGATGAGAGAAGAAGGGCAGAGGATGTGATGGCTACAAGCAACAGCTTCTTCAGAAGCAGTGGATGGGTTTTATATATAAGATACCATTAGAGTGGTACCTTTTGCATTTTCCCCTTTACCACAAATTTAATAACTTTATTTTCACTGCAGCTCCATCAATTTTAGTTTGGTTGTGCTATGATTCACTTCCCCAGAATGTCTGCATAATATGTATCCCGCAGGTTTCATTTCTGTAAATCACTGCTTTGTGGGGGAGAAGGGAGGGCTAGATTTCAGGCATGCTCCAGCCTTTGAGTAAGTTTTGAGACCAAGAGAAGATTGCATTTTCTGATTGCTAAGTTATCTCCGTTGTTCACTGAGAAATTATTTTCCCTATAACACTTTCGTTTGTATATTCGATAAAGTTAATATCTGTGAAATCAGTTGATTTTCACTGCGCTAAATTATACCAAAATAGACAGAAGATTGACTTCCTGGTATTGACAAGAGAAAACTCTCAATGTCTTTTGACTTATTATCTCTGGCAGTTGGAAGGAATTACAATAAAATACAAAATTACTTTACAGGGTATGTTTAGAGAGCAAAGAAAATTAATGGAGGGATGGATTCTTAGGGTATTTTGCCTTTTGACAAAGATTTCTATTTCCTGTCAAACATTTCCTCTGAAATGAACTGCACGAACACAATGTAAATTGATTTATCTATGCCTTAAGAAATACCTGAGGTTTAATTGCCTCTGCAAAATTTATGTTTACATAAATAATTCAATGGCAAATTAATCCAGCTTTTATAATTACCTCCCACAGAGGCACATGGCTCAGTCCCAAGGACTTAATTGTAGCTTGATGAAGGTACTTTGGTCACTAGAACCAATAAACCATATAGAAAATTCTAAAGACATAAAGGAAAGAAAGCCATACCTTTCAAACCTAAGCTCTCAGAAAGAAATATAGTATCTGTAGCTGATCTTAAACACTGTGGGCTTTGGGAAACAGCACTACTCATGATGAACTTTCTAAAAATACACCATTTCAACCTCATCCAAGAGCTCATAGCACACCAGATTCTTCAACACGAGTGACACCCTTCCTGTGATCTGTGTCCCTCCCCCCCTACCATATAACCTGGTGAGAACTGCCATTTCTTCTGTAGTGTTTCTTTCACCATCTCTGGCTATTTATTTTATGTTGAGCTATATTCTTCTCCTTTCACTCTGCTCACTCCCCTCTAATTGTTCCCAGAGCCAAGGCTGTCATCCCAGACCTAGACCTCAGGTAGAGGAAGGACAGGTAAGCTCAGTGCCAGCATCTTACTGGATCCTTCTCCAACCAGATGACAACTTTCTCTTCTTCCAAGAATTCATATTTTAAAATCCAGGATTCAAAAAACAATACATCCTATCACGTGCTAGTTGGAACAGTAACTAAAATTGGCATTGAATTTTAGAGCTTATTAAGTGATTCCATTACATTATTCTACTCCAAACCAGACTCAAGGAATTAGTATAATTCAGGTTATAAACAAGGAGACTGAGGCTCAAAGAGGCTGAGAAATTACCTCCCTGTGAACAAGATAATTTGTAGAGTCCAGTTTAAACACAAGTCTTATCCTAGCTCATGAATCCTCTATGGAGTGGGGACTTGAGTTCCCTACCCTTGGGCCTAGACCCAGCACAGTGCCTGCACATAACAGGCTCTCACTAAATATGTGGGTGAAGAAAGGACTGTAGCTTCCTGCTCTTTGCTCTGCATCACATTGCCTTCCTAGGAAATATATGACACCTCCATCCTCCTTCCACATCCAGCCTGTCTGTCGAAATTTACATGATCACCTAGACTTCAATACCACACTCACGTCTCCCTGCATTACAAAGCCTTCTCACATGATTCTGCTCCTATTCTGTTATCACATGATCAAGCATTGGGCCATGCACTGTCTTATACTGGCTTCTCTTGTATGTTGGTCTTGTCTTCAGTTCCTTTCACTCTTTCTCGTGTCAACCAAGCCACAAGTGTCTGCTAATCTGCAGGTGGGCTACAACTGTACTGAAGATTAAGCAGCTCAACAGCACCATCTTGGCAAGACAACAAGCCAAATCCATTTAACGCTTGCTACTACCACTAGAAAAAGTAGATAGTAAAAGAGAGGAAGGAGACACAAAGCCACAGAAAAGGGTTCTTCTAAATAAAGTCAATCCTTTCCTGCCAGAGCCAGAAGCCTGTGAGACTAGCAACAGTAGAAGGGAGAATTCATTTTATTGCATTTTGCACAGTGAATTTATAGTAAGGAGAGCGGCACCTTCCAGAATTTGTGCAGAAATAAGTCATGCTGCCTGGCTGATGGCTTTGGCAATATCCTAAAGAGAAGGAATTCATGAGGAACACTAGCACCAGCCAGGAGAACTATAGTGTAAATTATTTTTAAATCCTGTATGTATGTATATAGGTGTGGGTGTGATTTTTAACTGAACAATTTGGCTTTTTTTGATCATATATATTCATTCACTTTGGGTTTTGATTTTCACTACAAAGTCAAGAGCTTTCGTAGGTATGTTTACTGAGGGAGAAGCCTATGATGGTTGCCATCACCATACAGGTGCCTTGACTGAGCAGGCACATGAGCAGGCTGCTCACTTTTTGTATCCTGTTCTGGATAGAGGCTTTAGCTGGGCCTCTACTACTGCCGTACCTCACTATAGGCTATATCCTAATATTAATACCTTCTGTAGATGACATCTTTGGGGTAACTCCTTGCCTAGACAGATTGACAACGTCTTTCTGCTTCACAATACCCTGTCCGTACCTTCTGGGTATTCTCTTGGTCTAGCGGAAACTCAGGAGCTATGTCCAATACTTCTCCTTTATCTCCCACAGACACAGGCAAAGAGCAAATGTTTATTAACATATATATCAAATTAAAGCCCATGCAATGAAGTGGGACACTCAAAGCTGGTGCTCTGGAGCAAACCAGAGGGGTGGGGTGGGGAGGGAGGTGCGAGAGGGGTTTAGGACTGGACACATGTGCACCGTGGCTGATTCATGTCAATGTAAGGCAAAAACCACCACAATATTGTAAAGTAATTATTCTCCAATCATAAGTAATTCATTCAAAAAAAAAAAAAAGCTCACGCAAGTTTGAAAATTTAAGAAAGCAAATTCTTTCAGATATTGAAATATAACAATATGTGGTTTCTTAACCTGTAATTTGTAAATGGATTTCATTGGGCCTCCCTTCAAACTGTATGAAAATTTTCACAGTGTTCATTTTTCTGAAAGTGAAGAAAGTGAATGTCACTCACGTCTGACTCTGCGACCCCATGGACTGCAGCCCCCCAGGCTCCTCTGTCCATGGAATTCTCCAGGCAAGAATACCAGAATGGGTTGTCACTGCCTTCTCCAAAGGATCTTATCGAGCCAGGGATCAAACCGGGTCTCCTGAGTTGTAGGTGGATTCTTTGCCATCTTAGCCACCAGGGAATTGATGACAATTATGCTCATTTTTCTGGGCTAAGCATAGTTATCATCAGTTTCTCAATGGGCTCTTCTACTAAAACCATAGAGCTCTGCTGCCAAAAACTCTACAGATTGCCCTCAAAAAGCAAAGAGATTTGATCTTTTTAAAAAATAGGTTATGTTTCCACATAGTCACAATCCTTTTTGCCATGTAAGGTCCCTGTCTGGGAAAAGCTGAGGACAAAAAGGTATCACTGTAGACCTCAATTTCTTCAAAATCAGTATTTACAGAGCTTATGTTGGAGCGCCCACTCCAAGCCACACTTTGATGGCCCCAGGCAGTGAAGAAATGGAGTCCATCTAGAAAAACTATCTAGCAAAATTAGTTCCTGTCTAAAAAGCAAGATTAAAGAGTCTATTTTATAGAAATATTTCAGGGCTTCAATTCTCCTAAGGGTTTCTCTGAGTCCTTTGATATTCAAATCATTCCCTTTCAAAGGGCCTCTCAGGCCACTATCAAGGTTTATTTTCCACTCTTCAATTGTTAACTGGTCTAACTCTGCCAGACCCTCATTTCTCAATATTAAGTCCCCCAACATCACTTACTTGAAACCCCCTATCCCATGTAAAATTTGAAATTTCAATTTGCTTTGGTTTTGCACTGAAACATTGGGCGTGAGTAGTCTGGGTAGCTGGACACAAGGATTAAGCAGGAAATGTCTAAGAGCAGACATTTTCTAACTGGTCAGTTTATTAGTGAATATTTTTATGCAGCTGTGTTTGAAAAATTTTGTAACTGCTGAAACTCAGAAAATAAGTATTCAGATAATCAGGATCCCCTAAACATCAAAATGTTTGCAGCGGCGATCCCTAAGTGGTGTGATTATAGGTAATAAAAATGATAACCGACAGCACTCAGTGCTTGCAAAGCACTCTGCAGGCGCAGCCTCATCGAGCATTCACAGAAACCCCCTGAGAGAGACTATTACTCGCTTCTTTTCAAAAGAAGAGCCTGAGGTTTAGAAAGGGTAAAACGCTTACCCAAGGTCACCCTGGTAAGTGGCAGGGCTGGGATTTAACTTGACTGACTGTCTTCAGAGCCCAGGCTCTTTATTTAGCATTTATTTGTATTTGCTTCTTTTCATACAAAGAAAATTTATTACTAGTGATATAAAGGAGGAAACAGGATTATTTTGAAAAACCAATGAGTATGACTATCAGCTTGTACAGCTTTTCAAGGTCATATTCCCCAAGTTTAGGGTCCTTTTGATAAATATCACCTATCAAAGCTTATTTCTCTGGGGTTTTATTCGAACTGACACTTAAATTTCTTTTAGAAAGTGAACATTTTGGTCAAAGATTTTTAACCACTGGCCAATCTCTGACTCTGGGGAAATTGAAGGCAAGAGGAGAAGGGAGCGACAGAGAATGAGATGGTTGGATGGCATTACTGGACATGGGCTTGAGCAAACTTAGGGAGATAGTGATGGACAGAGAAGCCTGGCGTGCTGCAGTTCATGGGGTCACAAAGAGTCGGACATGACTTAGCGATTGAATAACAACAAATCTCTGGCTAGAAGCCTGTAGCATTTGTTTTCAAAGTTCCTTTTTTGGCAAAAATACCAATTCACCTCTCTCCCCCAAGTGCCTCAACATTGGAGGGCCACAAAAAAAAAGAATTGAACTAAAAAGGAAAGGCCAGAAACTGCATTCTATCTCACAGGGGACAGGAAAGATTCAGAATTTGTATTTAATCATTTGTTTTTAAGTATTGTCTGTATAGGTTTCTATTCACTTTATGTTATTAACACTTTATTCATAATATTTATGTAGTAATTAAAGTTCTCTAGAGAAATAGAACCAGTAGGATATATATACAGAGAGATGTTTAAGAGGAAATTTATTATAAGAATTGGCTCATACAGTTACAGAAGCCAAGAATCCCACAGCCTGCACAATCTGCGGTTGGCAAACTGCAGAACTAAGAAAGTATTAATTGTTCAGTCGTGTCCGACTCATGACCTCAAGGACTGTAGCCCTCTGGGTTCCTCTGTCCGTGAAATTCTCCAGGCAAGAATACTGGAGTGGGTAGCCATTCCCTTTTCCAGAGGATCTTCCCAACCCGAGATTGAATCTGGTCCCTAACGTTGTGGACAGATTCTTTACCAAATGAGGCGCCCGGAAGCCAGTCCAAGTTAATAGATCTGAGAGGCATGGGGAGCCAGTGGCGTGACTCCCAGGCTAGGGGAGGAGCGGGGATAAACCCCAGAGCCTGAAGGCCCAAGAGCCAGCTGCACCAGTGTCCTAGGGCAGAAGACGGAAGACCCAGCTCACAGTGAAAGAGAGGTCACCCTTCCTCCACCCTTTTTGTTCTGTCTGGGCCCTCAACAGGTTCCCATCCCCCATATGGCTGGGCATCAACCAGCTGTCTTTACTCAGTCTACTGAATCAAACCCATCTCTTCCAGAACCATCCTCCTAGACACACCCAGAAACAGTGTTCGTTCCAGCCATCTGGGCACCCTTTAGCCAAAGTGACATGTAAAATTGACCATCACAGCGAGCTGGGGTAACTCTGATCAGCTCAGAGCTTGGCGAAACCACCTATGCCAGACTATTCAGATATGTTTGTAAGGAGCCTTGGGTAGCAAACTACAGCACCAGAAAGAAGTCAAGAGAAGCAATGAAGGTGGAGCATACTTCAGACAGACTTCGGGAATGATAAGACAGTGGAAACAATGTGCCCTTAGGAGGCAGATGGAAGAGGCAGGGCTCCCAGATATCCCACACTACCCTACCCTGTGTGCCCCTCCCCATAGCCGTGCTGGCAGCAGCTCTGCGGCAGCGTAGGTGTCAGCCAGTATAGAGGGAGCTCACCTAAGCTCTAGAGCCATCAACCCTGGAATAAACAGCTCAGCATATCAGACACCCTGTATTACAAAGCTAACAGCAGGATTCCCAGAGCTTCACAAGACTCCCTCCAGGAGCATCAGGCTTACTGGAGACTAGTTAGATTTTTCAGTTCTCTTTCAAAGAAGTCGACATACTGTAGACTAATATCTTGGACTGAGTAAACCTATGGATGAAGGGACTCCATGGGATGAAGGAAACAATTTCCTGATAGTGAGATATGGCCTTATTAGTACCTCAGGCTGATGAAGCAGTAGTACACTACATTTACAGAGCTTATATATGTTTTTATATGATTTTCCATTTTATCTTAACTGATTTTTACTGAGCAGATATAACGGATTTTATATCTATATAATTAAACATCAGCTTATTTATACTATTTTTATATTGCTCTTATATTAATATAATTCCCAGTCCTAGAACATGCCCTGAGTATGTGTGCTGAGTATTAGGCTGAAGATTTAAATTAGATGATCTTATTCAACTCAACAATAGCACTTAATTTGTTGCCCTTTACAGCCAGAGTCTTATAATTTTGAATTATTTCTGTAAATTCACACTTTTCTGTTTACAGTATGTGTATTGAGGCATGGATCTAAGCATATTTATCTCAGTACCAATGGTTAGTATGCATAAGTCCCACCACCTGCCTCTGTGGGCTCATTTGAACTTTCCAGGTGGCTCAGTGGTAAAGAAATCCACCTGCCAACACAGGAGCAATGGTTGGTAGGAGACACGGGTGCAATCCTTGGTTTGAGAAGATCCTCTGGAGGAGGAAATGGCAATTCACTCCAGTACTCTTGTCTGGGAAAATCCCATGGACAGAAAAGCCTGGTGGACTACAGTCCATGGAATTGCAAAGAGTTGGACATGCTTTAGGGGCTAAATATCAGCAACAAAGCAGAGTTACACTCATTTGCTTACAGATTGTCTGTGGCTACTTTCACACCACAAAGGCAGAGCTGAGAAGTTGCAAAGTTGAAAATATTTACAATCTAGTGCTTAACCTAAAAACACTGGTCACACAGTCTCCCAAGCCAAATGAAATAAAAGCAAAAATAAATGGGACCTAATCAAACTTAAAAGCACAACAGAAAAGAAACTATTAACAAAAAGACAACTTATAGACTGGAAGAAAATATTTGCAAATGATGCACTGACAAAGGGTTGATATCCAAAATATACAAACAGCTCATACAATTCAATATAAAAAAATAAATAAACAACGTTATCAAAAAATGGGCAGAAGGCCTAGAAAGACATTTCTCCAAAGAAGATATACAGATGGCAAACAGGCACATGAAAAAAATGCTCAACATCACTAATTATTAGGGAAATGTAATTCAAAGCCACAATGAGGCATCGCCTTACAGCAGTGAGAATGGCTATTATCAAAAAGTCTACTGGTATGGAGAAAAGGGAACTCTCTTACACTTTTGAAAATATAAACTGGTGTAGCCCCTATGGAAAACAGTATGGAAGTTCCTTAAAAAGCTAAAAACAGAACTATCATATGATACAGCAATTTCACTCCTCAGTATGTATCTGGGAGAAAAGGAAAACTCTAACTTGAAAAAACACACACTCTGATGTTCATAATAGCACTATTTACAACAGCAAAAACAAGGAAACAATCCAACTGCCCATCCACAGATGACTGACTTAAGATATGGTACATATATACATGGAGTATCACTGAGTCATAAAAGAGAATGAAATAATGCCATTTATGGCAACACGGATGGACCCAGAGAATATTAGGCTCAGTGACACATGTCACTGAGAGAAGAATATTTTATGATATCACTCATATGTGGAATCTAAAAAATAATACCAGTGCATCTACACACAAAACAGGAACAGACTCACAGACATAGAAAACAAATTTACCGTCCAAGAGAGGGAAAGGAGCTGGGGAGAGACAAATTAGGAGTATGGGATTAACAGATACAAACTACTACATATCTAACAGACAAGCAACAAAGTTTCGCTGTGTAGCACATGGAATTATAACCATTATCTTTTAACAACCTAAAAGGGAAAATAATCCAGGAAAAAACTCTCCAAGTGCTGTGTACCTGAAACACAATCTTCTAATTCAACTAGAGTTCAATTTTAAAAAATTAAGGGGGAAAAAAGCAATGATCACTTAATTATTCCTCTCTTGTTTCATCTTGTCTCATTTGTTATCACTATTTACTATTTCTTTGAGTCACCATGTGAAAAGTACCAGACAATGTAAGACGAAATATCTTAAAAATATTTTTTAAACTCAAGCCAAACTTTTCCCTTACTGCTGTTTAGTATTTTAGATTATATTAATTGTCAAAAGTTGTTCAAGTGAACAGACGTAGATGAACAAACTAGTTGTAGCTGTTTATTGTCACTATGACAATAGTCAGCAAGCAACAATACCTCTCTACTATACAATAATAGACATTTACTTAGATCATGCCTCTGCTCAAGGTTGAGGTGGTCTAAGCTGCTGGTCCAACTAGTACCATTTTTCCATGTAGCCACCAATCTCTTCCTGGGATCAACAAGCCACCCTAAGCAGATTTCTCATGACGGCAGAAACCCACAAGGTTTCTTATAACCTAGGCTCAGGACTGGCACAGGGACATCCTCACCTCATCCCACTGGCCAGAACAAGTCACAGGGTCACTCCAGAGTCAAGGGGCAGGAAATGAGACTGCAAAGTCACACAGCAAAAAGCAAGACTGCAGGGACCGATGAAGAGCTGTGATCCGTGAGACAATTTGCACTTCTATAGGATATACATTTTACTACTTAATCGTGACAAATGTCCTAGGAATTAGGTATCATCACTGATGCCTTTTAAGAATGACAAAGCTGAGTCAGGACATCCTACTTGCTCAATGTCAGTTTGGAAGTGGCAGAAGAAGGACTTGAATCCAAGCCTGTCTCCAGAGGCTTTTCCTCTGACCATGTCTGCATTATTAAATTTGCTTAGTGGTATTGGTTATGACCTTATAAAATTCAGTCCATGGTATAGGACTATAGCTACTCAGGTGCTGCAGCCCGAATATCAGGCTGGTGTCCCCTCCCCCCAGAATTCAGATGTTGAAACCTACACCCTGATGTGACGGTATCTGGAGATGAGGCCTTTGGGAGGTGATTAGGTCATGGGGACAGAGCTCTCATGAACCGCACTAATGTCCTTATAAAAGCGATCCCAGAGAGCTCTCTCACTCCCTCCACCATGTGAGGATGCAGTGAGAAGATAGCACCTCTGAATCCAGAAGCACGTCCTCACCAGACATGCAGCCTGCTGGGCCCTTCATCTTGAAGTTCTCAGACCCCAGAACCATGCAAAATGAACATCTGTCATATAAACCATCCAGTCTCTGGTATTTTTGTTACAGCAGCCCAAATGGACTAGGACACCAGGCCCCATCACATGGAAGCTCAAAAGACATATTTCTACCAACAAAAGTGAGCAGAAGTGATGTGTGCCATGACCAGGCTGAGACAGTTTTCATCTTTTTCTGGCTGTAGCTTGTGGGATCCTAGTTCCCTGACCGGGGTCTCCTGTATTGGAAACATGGAGTCTTAACCACTGGATCACCAGGGGAGTCTCCCAGGCCAATACTTTTGAAAAGAAAGCCTTCCTCCTGCACATTTGCTGTCGCCTTTGGACAGGATGAAGACTAGGCTGTCCAATGAACTTTCTGAAATAATGGATGTGTCCCACATCTGCATTGTTTCATAGGGTATCCGCTAGCCCTAAATAAATATGCAATATATGTTTAGTACGACTGCAGGCTTAAATCTTTAACAGGATCTAATGCCTCTAATAAAGCAATTCTAATTAGTTTAAGTTTGTTGTGGAATTCAGCACACTGAGATTGAAAACAGATGGAAAGGAACTTTAACATAAATGTTCCCTAAATTGGTACAACTGTCTGGCAGAGGTCAAATACTGGCCAATATTTTGGCGAGCAAAATAAGGTATCTAAAAGAAACAAACTCCTGATAGAGTTTCAGTTTAATATTTCCAGTTTCCTTCAGCCTGGGTAACAAATTAAAATCTCTTTTACTACAGAATTAATTTGCCTCTCTCACTGGTAAATAATTTATCATTTTGAGGCAACCTGACATAGTGTGCAGGCATTAAAGCCACCTTTTCTAAAATCCACTGGTTCCTTGGAGCCGTTTTATTTTTTATTGATATTTATTGTAACAACCCAATACTCCTAATGGTTGTGAAACTCAGCTGGTCCGCATACTTTCAAAACAAATAACGCCAGAGTAGCTCCCAAACACCACTACCATCCATCACTTGAAAGACAGTTACTGTGACCAGCGCCCTGCTTTATGGATGGCTGTATGGTACAGTTCTAGAAAACAAGCTTTTATCTTTCCAGTGGTGTGGTGGAAAAACCTGGATGCCCTTGACAGGCTAAGCTTTTAATTGTGAAAGCTGGAGAGGATTTTAATCCACTGTTTACTTTCATACTAGCAGGTGTAGAAAGTGAAGGTCGCTGAGTTGTGTCCAGCTGTTTGTGACCCCATGAACTATACAGTCCATGGAATTCTCCAGGCCAGAATACTGGAGTGGGTAGCCTTTCCCTTCTCCAGGGGGGTCTTCCCAACCCAGGGATTGAACCGAGGTCTCCTGCGTTGCAGGCAGATTCTTTACCAGCTGAGCAACCAGGGAAGCCCAAGACTACTTGAGTGCATAGCCTATCCCTTCTCTGGGGGATCTTCCTGACCCAGGGATCAAACCCTCATTTCTTGCATCTCCTACATTGGCAGGCAGATTCTTGACCACTAGTGCCACCTGGGAAGCTCCTGTGACTGGGAGGCAGAATCAACTCATTGTGACTCCTTCTATTAGTTGAGTGGTCACAAGCAGTCACCTCCCTGAATCTCATTTTCCTTCTTCACATGAGGATTAAAGGGAATACTGCAGATAAAGTGTGTAGCGCATAGTAACTGCACACTGCATAGTATTCCATATATGTAGCTGTTGTTTCTGGAAACTCCTCCATCCTCCCCTACCACTCCCCCAAAACCACCCCTTATGCATACAGATTTCAGCACCACATGGCAACTTATTCACTTTTAGAACCTCAAAATTCATTCAACCAAAAACATCCTCATAACATAACAGACATTTCAGGAAGCAGATGAAAAGTGAGCCTAGTAATGTACACAGGTGGCTCCAGTTATGATTCAGAGAAATGGGAGACAAGTAGGTCTTAGCCAGATAGCTCTGTCTGTTACCTGGGACAGAAACTGCTACTTTCCCTTCCTATGCTAATACTTTCAGACATAAGCCTCATACCCTTTTATCTTGTAGAACAAAATCATCATGACCTCAGAGTAGAAAATGGATGCTGGGCCCTCCACCTTTCTCCCATTTGCTACCCCAGATGCATGTGATCTGTACTTTTTCTTATGCTTAAGACATAGATGTTGGACATGACCAAGCCCGGCCTGACCTGAAGCTTTCTCCAGGTCCAAATCCAAGACCTTCCTTTGATCAGGACTCTCAAATATTGAATACCTGTTGCTTCCTGAGGATCTATCAGCACACTAGGTGAGATCACAGAAAAAGAATGTGCCATTCTGCAGCCTCACTTGGTGGTGATTTCAAATCAATCTGCAGTGATTTCCCTGCAAATCCGCCTCCTCCTTACTGAGTTCTGGTTCAGAGTTATGAGAAAGCTGTCAAACAGTGAGGGGAGTATTTAAGATGTTACCATGCAGACAGAGGCTCACAGCCTACAAGGATTTATAAAGTATTTCTTCTATGATCTGGGTCTCAGTGGGCTGTGTTTTTCCATGACAAACCCTTCCATCAAGTTTTCTAAGATTCTTCAGTTGATCTGTCATCACTGCTTTCGGCCAGGGCTCCTGAGGAGGAGCGTTTCTGAGAGAGGGAAATACCAGAACACCAAGCCACGCATGGCAAACACAGCTGCACAGCAGGTATTTGTGCCCCTTTGTCTAAGTGTAGAATTACTAATAGAATCAGCTGCCTAGCCCAGAACTTTTCCTCTCCTACTTGCCCCCTCCCCAGGAAGGAGGAGATGCAAAGATGTAGCATGTGACTTTTTCCTACTAAGGGGATGTGAACAGAAAAAAATGTGTCACTTCGTGGCTGAGATAGTTAAAAGACAGTGTGCCTTCTCCACACTCCTCTGGATGTCTAAACTCAGGCTCACACTGGAAGACACATGTCAGATATGGTGGAGCCACTAAATGCAATAATTCTGAATCCCTGAATCACTGCTCAGAGGAGAGGAGACTGCCTTGCCGGGTATTCTCCCACGCTGAACCGTTTAGTGAGTGAGAAATCAACAGAAGCTACGCAGAAGCCGGTGTCAGCATAACTAATAGCATGAGTTTTAAAAGGGAAAATAAACAGGACAATCCTATAACTGGCGGCTGGCCACTGCTGTCGTGTACATAGCTAGAAGAAACAATTTAATTGTATTAAGAGGTACCTAGCTCACATATGTCTGGTGAGAATGTAAATTAGCACAACTACCGTGAACGACTGTTTGGCAAAATCTACTAAAGCTGAATCTTTGAATATCCTGTGACTACAGCTACATATAATTTCATCACGTGGTGCAGGAAGGCTGGTTTTGTATTATTATTACATTTTAATTTTTAATGATATCAGCCAGTTGCTGAAATACATTTCTAAAATTTTCTGTCCTCTCAAAAAAAGGAAAAAGAAACTGCAGACTCAAAAGAAAAAAAAGTCCAAAAGGGCATCCTTCTTGCCTGAAGTCAGGAGAACCTCTGAAGCAGCTGGGGGAAATGAATTTAGAATCTGTATGTGAACGATCAACACAAATCAAGAGAGCCTAGAATTCCTTATTATTCCATAAATGGCCCACTGTATGCAGATTACCTATTTTGTGAAATTATCATTCATCTAGGAGTACCAACAAGAAATGTATTTAACAATAAAAAATTCTATGGTAATTTCACACTCAACAATGCCTTGTGTTCATAATTTCAATATTAGATATGATTGAATATGATTAAATATGGTCTGTGCTTTCCAAAACGAGTTGCATGATGGATCTAAATGAACTCATTAGTAGCTAATGCTGTAGAGATCTTTCTAAATGCTAATGTTTAGCTGCCTTTGGCTCATTAATTAATTTAAAGATTGTATAATTATCAAAGCTTTCCATTCAAGTATGTCTACCACTTTTTATTATTGGATGATGCTTATTTGCATGTGAGCATAAAAAATTAAATTATGTCACCCAAAGCCATGGAACACAATACCAAATCATACAGGCCATGCATTTATTCGCAAAGGAAAAAAAGCGAAGTCAGAGGGGAATGTTCACTTGAACACATGAGTTGAGACCTCTACAAATTCTTGTCTCCAGAACAGGAGTGATGAAAAAAAAGCAGGGGTGGGCAAGCTGTCAAATGTTGCAAGAACATGAGTAAACCCAATGCATGGAAAAGAAGGGGAGTCTGGGCTAATCTGAAACTAGACAGCCTCATCCTAAGTCTACTGTGGGCAAGGGGTGGGGAGTGGAATCCAAGGTGATAGGAATATTCTAAATTTCAATTCTTTCAGAAGCTGATCACTGGAGTCTACTTGAGAAGGCTTTAAGATCACAAGAAGTTGTTATAAAATTAGAACAACTGAAGTACAATGAGACATTTTTATGCACTTGATGATTTTCTTTCACACTCAGGGCAAGATTCAGTGCTAGTTGCCAACAGAAGGATAACTGGGTCTACTGTTCATTCTGCGTCACCGTCACCATCACCACACATCTGAGGACAGTCGATGGAGACTGACTAAGGTCACCATCCCACCCTTAGGAGTAAAGGCAAGAAAGTGTTAGAGGCATTGTTGGGGGGCGGGGGGAGAAGGGAACTGGGAGGGGTTCCGATAGATCCCATGCAGGAAACCCACCTACTCCCCCAAGACTTCCATCATCAGGAAACCTCCTTGTAAAACAAGGGTGACACAGTGAGGACAGAATTATACATAAGGACTTAAAATGTTTATTGTTATCTCTCAGGCTGCACTGGGTCTTAGGTGCAGCATGTGTCAGCGTTAGCTGTGGCAGGTGGACTCTTATTTACGGCATGTGGGATCTAGTTCTCTGTCTTAGCCGCTGGGCCACATAGGAGTCCCTAAATAAATATTTGTAGACTGTAATCTACCTCTGTCTCTGTCAGCAACTGGGTTTATGGACATCACCATACTGTGAAGTGTGCACCTCCCATGGGAAGACCTTGGTGTGAGATTTCAACCAGAGGGAGCCAGTCTAAGCATGACTTTAAGAGATGTCCTCTTACTAATGTTTGGTACATTTTGGAGGGTTTGGGACCTACAGGGGATCTCACATTGATTTGTTCCATTATGCTTGCAAATCACTTGGATGTGCTGGAAGAATTCCTGCAGACTAAATTAAGATCTCTGAAAGGAAACAGTCAAGACTGTAAATGCTGCAGGTGTGGCAGTGCATGAGAACAGTGACCAGGAGAACTACAGAAGGTTTTACCGATTCAGCATTCTATTTTAGCTTAACATTCCCCCCAAAAATGGGTTTTCGGGGCTTCCCAAGTGGCACTAGTGGTAAGAACTTGCCTGCCAATGCAGGAGACATAAGAGACTCAGATTCAATCCCTGGGTTGGGAAGATCCCCTAGAGAAGGAAAAGGAAACCCACTCCAGTATTCTTGCCTGAAGATTCCCATGGACAGAGGAGTCTGGCGAGCTACAGTCCATGGGGTCACACAGAGTCAGACACTACTGAAGTGAGTTAGCACGCACATGGGCCTTCNTTTTCGGGGCTTCCCAAGTGGCACTAGTGGTAAGAACTTGCCTGCCAATGCAGGAGACATAAGAGACTCAGATTCAATCCCTGGGTTGGGAAGATCCCCTAGAGAAGGAAAAGGAAACCCACTCCAGTATTCTTGCCTGAAGATTCCCATGGACAGAGGAGTCTGGCGAGCTACAGTCCATGGGGTCACACAGAGTCAGACACTACTGAAGTGAGTTAGCACGCACATGGGCCTTCAGAATCATGTCTAAGACCTATTGCTCTGGCCTTAATGCTTGTGTCCCTGTAAATTCATGTCAGAAACCCGTCTTTCAAGGTGACGGCAATAGGAGGTGATGCCTCTGCCCTCACGAGTCGGACTCAGGCCATTATAACAGAGGAGCACACAGCCCCCTGGGCCCTTCTGCCACGTGAGGACACCTGGTCATCTGCAAGCTGGCAGAGGGCTCTCACCTCCACTTGCTGGCTGGCAGCCTCCCTCTTGGACTTTGAGTTTCCAGAACTATGGGGAATAAATTTCTATTGATTCAGTTCAGTTGCTCAGTCGTGTCCAACTCTTTGCGATCCCGTGAATCACAGCATGCCAAGCCTCCCTGTCCATCACCATCTCCCAGAGTTCACTCAAACTCATGTCCATCGAGTCAGTGATGCCATCCAGCCACCTCATCCTCTGTCGTCCCCTTCCCCTCCTGCCCCCAATCCCTCTCAGCATCAGAGTCTTTTCCAATGAGTCAACTCTTTGCATGAGGTGGTCAAAGTACTGGAGTTTCAGCTTTAGCATCATTCCTTCCAAAGAAATCCCAGGGCTGATCTCCTTCAGAATGGACTGGTTGGATCTCCTTGCAGTTCAAGGGACTCTCAAGAGTCTTCTCCAACAGTTCATAAGCATTAATTCTTTGGCACTCAGCTTTCTTCACAGTTTACCAGCCCCCCACCCCACCCCCCAGCCATAAAGCAAAGGTAGAGTAGAGCCAGGTGTCTTTCCCCCCTCTGCTCCTGACTCCTCACCTTTCTGGCCTCTGTCTCTAGCTTCAGAAAGTAAGGAAGTGAAGTGACCACCCCTTAAAGTGTTGTCATGAGTGCAAAATGAAATCTGGTTTAAAAATAAATCCTTAAAAGATTTTAAATACATATGCACCCAACATAGGAGCACCACAATATGTAAGGCAAATGCAGCAAGTATGAAAGGGGAAATTAACAGTAACACAATAATAGTGGCAGACTTTAATACCCCACTCACACCTATGGATAGATCAACTAAACAGAAAACTAGCAAGGAAACACAAACTTTAAATGATACAATGGACCAGTTAGACCTAATTGATATCTATAGGACATTTCACCCCAAAGCAATGAATTTCAACTTTTTTGCAAGTGCCCATGGAACATTCTGCAGGATAGATCACATCCAGGGCCATAAATATAGCCTTGGTAAATTTTTAAAAACTGAAATAATCTCAAGCATCTTTTCTGATCACAATGCAGTAAGATTAGATGTCAACTACAGGAAAAAAACTACTAAAAATACAACAGATGGAGGTTAAACAACACACTTGTAAATAACCAACAAATCACAGAAGAAATCAAAACAAAATCAAAATATGCATAGAAATTAATTAAAATGAAAACACAAACCAAAACCTATGGAATTCAGTAAAAGCAGTACTAATGGGAAAGTTCATAGCAATACAAGCCTATCTCAAGAAACAGGAGAAATATCAAATAAATAACCTAACTCTACACATAAAGCAACTAGGAAAAGAAGAAATAAAGCACATCAGGATTAGTAAAAGGAAAGAATTCATAAAAATTAGGGCAGAAATAAATGCAAAAGATACAAAGGAGACAATAGCCAAAATCAGCAAAGCTAAAAGTTGGTTCCTTGAGAAGATACATAAAATGGACAAACCATTAGCCAGACTCATCAAGAAAAAAAGGGAGAAGAATCAAATCAATAAAATTAGAAATGAAAATGGAGAAATCACAACAAACACAGAAATATGAAGTATCATTAGAGACTACTATCGGCAACTATATGCCAATAAAATGGACAACTTGGAAGAAATGGACAAATTCTTAGAAAACTATAACTTTCCAAAACTGAACCAGGAAGAAGCAGAAAATCTTAACAGACCCATCACAAGCACAGAAATTGAAACTGTAATCAGAAATCTTCCAACAGATAAAAGCCCAGGACAAGATGGTTTCAGAGCTGAATTCTACCAAAAACTTAGAGAAGAGCTAACACCTATCCTATTCAAACTCTTTCAGAAAATTGTAGAGGAAAGTAAACTTCCAAACTCATTCTATGAGGCCACCATCACCCTAATACCAAAACCAGACAAAGATGCCACAAAAAAAGAAAACTACAGGCCAATATCACTGATGAACATAGATGCAAAAATCTTATAACAAACTCCTAACAAACAGAATCCAACAACATATTAAAAAGATCATACATCATGACCAAGTGGGCTTTATCCCAGGGATGCAGGGATTTTTTGATATTCACAAGTCAATCAATGTGACACACCACATTAACAAATTGAAAGATAAAAACCATATGATTATCTCAATAGATGTAAAGAAAGCCTTTGACAAAATTCAACATCTTTTGATAATAAAAACCCTCCAGAAAGCAGGCAAAGAAGGAACATACCTCAACATATTAAAAGCTGTATATGACAAACCCATACCAAATATTATCCTCAATGGTGAAAAATTGAAAGCATTTCCCCTAAAATCAGGAATAAGACAAAATGCCACTTTCATCACTAATATTAAACATAGATTTGGAAGTTTTCACCACAGCAATCAGAGAAGAAAAAGGAATAAAAGGAATCCAGATTGGAAATGAAGATGTAAAACTCTCACTGTTTGCAGATGACATGATCCTCTACATCGGTTCAGTTCAGCCGCTGGGTCCGACTCTGCGACCCCATGAATTGCAGCACGCCAGGCCTCCCTGTCCATCACCAACTCCCGGAGTTCACTCATACTCATGTCCACCAAGTCAGTGATGCCATCCAGCCATCTCATCCTCGATCGTCCCCTTTTCCTCCTGCCCCCAATCACTCGCAGCATCAGAGTCTTTTCCAATGNAGTTATGACTAACCAAGACAGCATATTAAAAAACAGAGACGTTACTTTGCCAACAAAGGTCCGTCTAGTCAAGGCTATGGTTTTTCCAGTGGTCATGTATGGATGTGAGAGTTGGACCATAAAGAAGGCTGAGCACTGGAGAATTGATGCTTTTGAACTGTGGTGTTGGAGAAGACTCTTGAGAGTCCCTTGGACTGCAAGGAGATCCAAGTAGTCCATCCTAAAGGAGATCATTCCTGAGCGTTCATTGGAAGGACTGATGTTGAAGCTGAAACTCCAATACTGTGGCCACCTGATGCAAAGAGCTGACCCATTGGAAAAGACCCTGATGCTGGGAAAGATTGAAGGCAGGAGGAGAAGGGGACGACAGAGGATGAGATGGTTGGATGGCATCACAGACTCAGTGGACATGAATTTGGGTGAACTCTGGAATTTGGTGATGGACAGGGAAGCCTGGCATGCTGCGGTCCATGGGGTCACAAAGAGTCAGACACAACTGGGCGGCGGAAATGAACTGAACTGAACTGACAATAGTGGTGTCAGCAGTAGAATACCGGTAAGGGCAAACCCAGAGTAGGCCCCCATAAGTATTCATCGTTGTGCAGCCATAGTGATCTGTGCCTGCAAACTGGGGCAACTGCTCAATACAATCAGTTTGCTAATGAGTACAGGGGCTTTTGCTCCTTGGTGTGATCTCCATTGGCCATGGTGCCAGGACATACGAGGCACAGAAATCACATTGGGAGGCCAGGGTTTTGGTTAAAGCCAGTGGCATTGGGATACCAGGTGCCTGGCCCCGTGTTTAAGAGTCCAAGAACCACAATGACCAGGCCTGTAGAGCCAAAGGAATGGAGATGCTGTATGAATTAATAAATGTGAGCAAGTGGGTCAGCTATGGCATTAAAGTGAGCCTCTTCAATGGGACCTTTAGAGTGAGATGTGTCATGGGAGACCAATTATAAAATGTGAGGTCTGAGCAAGAATATATTCCCAACATTGAAGGTCCCATAGGTCACAATCCTGAATATGAATCCATTATGTACCTATTGATTAGACCAAACAGTGACCCATTAACTGCCACCAAGGAGTCTGTAAAAAATATGGATGATGAACATACATTTGTTGAGGGACTCCTGTGCCCATGTAGCTGGACCCTTGTGGTCCATCCTTTATTTACCACATCAGGGGAATGGAAAGAAGCAGTTCTCCAGTGGGTTCCATCAATGGTGGACAATGGTGGTGCTATTGTCCATGAAATAAGTGGATTCCCTTTCTCCTGGACTCAAGGGGCCTCGTAAATGGCTTAGAGGGCCAGGTGAAGGGCCATCTTTCTCAGACAAGTGCATTCTACAAAACATGAGAATTAGTGTGTGAGGTTTCCACAGTAAAGAAATCACCAGATGCCACTGGTGGCATTGTTAGAGGGGTAATTTTTGGAGTAACCTCCAGGAACTACCTGGGATGTTGTTGGGGTGACCTCCATTCAGACTGAACTGATTTTCTTGTGATTGCCTAGATAGATCTTAATGAAATATATAGATGGGATATATGTTGCTTCTAGAAGCCAAATAGGCAGGTAGATTTGGGGCTTGTTTGAGAGGCTGGGTATTAGGGTTATTGAAGTTGGTTTGGAGTAGCCTTCTAGGGACCAAATGATGCCCCCAAATTAAACTGAAGTGGTGTGTGGAGTCTTGAATCTTTTAGGGTGTGGTTAGTCAGAATTTGAACCACTCATATAAATACAATGGAATACTTGGAATACTACTCAGTTATTAAAAAAGAATGAAATAACGCCACTTGCAGCAACATGGATGCAAATAGAGATTACCATACTAAGTGAAGTAAGTCAGACAGAATATTATATCACTCATATGTGAGATCTAAAATACAGCACAAAGAAGCCTATCTATGAAGCAGAAAGAGACTCATAGACTTAGAGAACAGACTTACGATAGCCAAGGGGTGGAAGGAGGGAAAGGGATGGACTGGGAGTTTGGGGTTGGTAGATACAAACTATTACATTTAGGATAGATAAACAACAAAGTCCTACTGTATAGTCCTACTGATACTATATTCAGTATCCTGTTATAAACTGTAATGGAAAAGAATATTTTATTTTATTTTATTTTTAATTTATTTTTATTTTTTTTACTTTATTTTACTTTACAATACTCTATTGGCTTTGCCATACATCGACATGGAATGTATATTTTAAAAAAATAATCTGGACCACAGTGTGAATATCTTGTGCAGTAGCTTCATGGATTTTTGGCCTTGGTAGAATATTGTCAGTCTAAGATGGTGGCTGGTGTTTGAGAACAGAGCAAACCCATAAAGGTCCTGTCTGTGTACATGGTGGGGATATTGATGTAGCCCACAGGTAATTTAGTGTAGCCCACAGGTAATCTCATAGACTAATGAAAATTGTGGCTATGAAGCTGGAAAAGTGGGGATAGAATAAAATATGTTATCAAGATCAATAACTCCAGGGATCTACCTCATGGAATGTGTTCTCCCCCCAACCCCCTTTGCCAATGATATTTATAGGCTTTCTTGTCTGAGGAGTCTTACTCTTAATTGTCAGGATTTGAGTTTTCACCCTTGGGCTTCTCTTAGTGGTGGAATTAATTTGTGAATTATCCTTTTTAGGGTTTAATAAGGCTGTGACATGTTGAAATGCTCAGGCATTAAGGAGGATTCATAGTCTCTGTCAATGACCTTTAAGAGTGCATTAGGCTTTTGGCTTTTGTGTTTTTGAATCCTTAGGAGGTGGGAAGATAACGCCATTTAACATTTGAGTTTTAGCTCCTGGGTGCCAAGGTTGAGCCCCTCTGTGACCCTGAAGATCAGAATCTTTATGGCAAAATCAAGGGCAGGAACAGCTGCAGATGTGCTTGGTGCTCTAAGTGTTCTAATTAACCATTTTTCTAATTCATCATTTCCCCTGGGGGGATGAACCTCACCACCCAGTGATAGCTCTGCTTCCCAGCTCACCTGGGAACCCCCCCACTGGCTCACTGGGACTGCAGTGATGGTGGAATCAGAGTCATCACCATTGTGCTGGAGGCGACAGACACAGGCTGGAAGTTCTACTTGAGGGCTGCTGGTGAGGAACCTGGCGGGCTACAATCTATAGGATCACACAGAGTTAGATACGACTAACAAAGACTTAGCATGCATGGCACCAGACCACTCATCAGTGCAATGACTTTGCCAAAGAGCTTGACACTTTCTTAGAAAGTTAAACATAAACTTGTCATAAAACCCAGAAAGTCAACTCCTAGTTATGTACTCAAGATCAGCAAAAACATACGTCCATACAAGTGACTTGGATGTGGATGTTTGTGGCATTGTTTTTCATAATAGCCGAACAATGGATATAATCTACGTGTCCAGCAACGGTGAAAAGATAAAACACAGTGTATCTGTACAGGAAATACCATTTAGCAATAAAAGGGAATGAAATATGAATAAATACTCCAACACAGATGAACGTCAAGTCATGCTAAGTGGAAGAAGCTAGACACAAAATATCATATGAGATAGAGACACAAGCAGATTAGTAACTGTCTGGGGTGGGAAATGGGGTAGAAATTAGGTACAAGGGAGTAGTGGAATCATTCTAAAACTTGGTTGTGGTGATGGTTGTGTAAATCTTTAAAGGTATTAAATATCATTAAATCGTGCTCTTAAGCTTTTTGTGTTCAGCAGAACACACATGTTTTCATCCATGGTATTTTGCTCCGTGTGTAAGCTTAATTTAGTGTATGTGCTTACCTGGGTGGAAGGTGGCACATATAAATAATGCTGTGTTGTGAAGTTGACCAAATTTGCCAAGTCTTTTTAGGTTGTTTACATAGTTACCCACAACTGAGAAATAGACAGATACTCAAAGTTTTCCCTTAGTGGTGAGGGAGCGGGAGGTACAAACTATTGGGTATAAGATAGGCTACAAGGATGTATTATACAACACGGGGAATAAAGCCAGTATTTTATAATAACTGTAAATAGAGTTTAACCTTTAAAATGGTATAAAAAGTAAAATTAAAACATAAAACAATAAGCTGAAAGCAAAAACCAGAAAAGCCCCATAAAAATTCCTCATTAGCATTCCGATTTCCTAAATTTTCCCTCTTTCCCCTGTTTTCTAAATAGTTTGAGTCAGGTTTGAAATGCCATTTGTTTTTTTTTGGATGTGGACAATTTTTAAAATCTTTATTAGCTTTGCTACAATATTGTTTGTTTTATGTTTTGTTTTCTTGGCCATGAGGCATGTGGCTCTTAGCTCCCCAACCATGGATGGAACCCTAACCCCCTGCATTGAAAGGTGAAGTCTTAACTGCTGAACTGCCAGGGAAGTCCCTAAAATGCTATTTATTTAAGATAGAGGATAATCACCTGGATGTGAGTGATCACCTGTGATGCATGGGATGTTATATTAAGCCCCACAAAATCAAGGAGGATTTTTATTTATTAATATTACAGAACAGCAATTATTGGGCTGCTCCCAGGTACTGGGCTTCGCAGCTCTATCTGTGTGACCTCAACGAATTCCCACAGGGATGCTCTTCTATAGGACTATTGCTGTACAGAAGGAGATACTGAGATCATTAGTGACTTGTCCCAGGCCACATAGCCAAGAGGAGCAGCTGACGAATGTCAGAGGCTGTGCTGTAGATGGAGAAATAGGGGCAGGTCACACTGTGTCCCATGTTGAATGTAGGGTGATCTTTCCAGACATTTGGGGGACCAAGGGAGGAAATAGCAGGGAATGGTTATGAATGACTGAGACCCATGGGAATGGAGGGCCTTGGTGACATGTGGAGATGAGAGCCTAGGAGGCTGGGAACCAGCCCAGAGGGGACCATTGAATCCCGCCAGACCACAGAGGAAGAGTAATGAACAAGGATACAGAACGGACCAAGCGCCCGGCTTCATCAGCTAGCCAGGGGCCCGTGTCCCTGCACTCCAGGATGATAATCCAGGGGCCCCAGTCTGAAAAGGAACCTCACCCCCGGGCTGCCTCAGCACAGAGTCCTCACCATCTCTTTGGATGGGAAATTAGAGGCGCCCCAGTCTGTGTGGGTGAGCATAGAGTCTGTGCTGACCCTGGGGGCTGAGGCTGTCTGCTGGTGGCCACCTCCAGAAAGTAGCCTTCTCATCTTACAAGGAAAACCACAAACCAGGCCTGAGAAAGTGCACTGAGAGCCCCCGATGTACTTCACCCAAGTTGGAACTAACCAAGGCAGACAGCTTGCTTCTCCTGAGGTTTATTTAATGTGTGTGTGCGTGTGTGTGCACGCGCAGTCATAGGCACAGATTCTCGTTTTATTCCCACTGAGTAGGTCCTGTTTGTGACATTGCCCTGTACATTGAGGAAGAGCCAGGGAACACACCCACCCACCACCGTCATCACAAATTTCATTAAGAGCAAGTCTCCTAAGGATGAATTTGTATCCAAACGATTCTGTCTCCTGACTCAGTCACAACAAGGGGGTGTTTCTTTTGTTTTGAAAATATTCCTCCCTGAAGTACTGCTTCTGGCACCCAGTCAAAGGTTCTTAATGGCTTCCTTCATCCATCCAGCGGATATTCACACTGCAGGAAACCTCTGCTCTTATCACAGAGGTGGATGGATATGCAGGTGGTGTCTAATTTGATTTGGGTGAAAACAGCCTGCTTTCCTTAGGGAGCAGTTGCTAAGTTCAGCTCAGCGTTTGTGGCAAAGAACATCAATCGTTTAATTCTAGACATTTTCCAAGGCTCCACTCTGGTCAGTCAGGGGTCTTGGATCTGTGACAATCCCGAACAAGCATCAGTCACTGCTCTCAAACCAATTCAGAGGGAGCGGCAGGCACCTGTGATGCCCATCCTGTGTAAGTGCTGTCATGGAAACATGTCCAGGGCAGCCCAGGGGCAGCTGGACAGGTGAGGGTGCCAGCATTGAACCTTGACGCCTAAACAGATATTCTGCTGGCAAGCAAAAACGGAAGGCGTTCATGATAATGGGAAAGCTTGGGGATATACAAAGAAGATGTCTTTGTGAAGCTGAAACTCTTTCAAGGGAGNTGCCAGCATTGAACCTTGACGCCTAAACAGATATTCTGCTGGCAAGCAAAAACGGAAGGCGTTCATGATAATGGGAAAGCTTGGGGATATACAAAGAAGATGTCTTTGTGAAGCTGAAACTCTTTCAAGGGAGCTGAACCCTGGAGTGTGAGTGGAGGAGATGCTGGGAAATAGAGGGGTGCTCCTAGGCAAATAATTTAGGGATTATCTCACAAGTCAGGGGAACCCACCAAAGGGTTTTAGGAAGGGTGATGTAATTTGGAGAGCAGACTCTGGGGCTAGTGTCAGGCAGCGTTGAGGCTCAGCGAGGTTGACCACACTAGTTATTCAGCTAGTAGGCGTGAAGCTGAATCTGGCCTCTGTACACTGGTATACTAAGTTAAACCGTGGAGTTGGGAGTGAAGTAGAAAAGAATAGCTTTATTGCTTTCTCAAGCAAAGGGGGCCATAGCAGGCTGATGCCCTCAAAACTGTGTGTCCCAACTTGGAGCGGGTAGTGAGAAGTTTTAGAGTAATGGTTCAAAGAGGGTATCATCAGCTTATGGCCATTCTTCTGATTGGTCGGTGGTGAAGTAAGTGAGAGTCCATGTCATCAACCTTCTGGTTCCAAGCAATCTGGTGTCTGTGTGCTTGTGGGCAGCATACCTTCAGTAACTGTTAACTTCTTCCACAGGGTTGGGGTTTCAGTATCTGCAAAACTGCTCAAAGATACCTTGTGTGTATCCCTTGAGGGTGCCCTAAGGCTGCGCTATTGTTTCCTTTTATTGCTCCTCCTTTGTCTCTGCATCCTCTCCCTTCCTTAATTAACAGCTATTTATTTGAACCTGCTCCTTGGAACTCAGGGAAGGTCACGGAGGTTGAATGAAGCCTATTTACCATAATCAAGAAATGGAGACACAGAAAAGACTTTCATGCCCAGGAGCCCCACAGGGTTCTGCTCATTACCAGGAGAACAGCAGCTCCAGTTCCCTACCCCATCTCTTAGTTTCCCAGGAATACCAGAGGGGGCTACTTTGTTGAACACATGCCTGCACTTTGGGGACCTTGCCTGGCACCAGGGATCCAGCATCTCTCTGGTTGGGGTCTATGGACCTAACAGAAGCAGAAGATATTAAGAAGAGGTGGCAAGAATACATGGAAGAATTGTACAAAAAAGATCTTCACGACCCAGATAATTATGATAATGTGATCACTAATCTAGAGCCAGACATCTTGGAATGTGAAGTCAAGTGAGCATTAGAAAGCATCACTACGAACAAAGCTAGTGGAGGTGATGGAATTCCAGTTGAGCGATTTCAAATCCTGAAAGATGATGCTGTGAAAGTGCTGCACTCAATATGCCAGCACATTTGGAAAACTCAGCAGTGGCCACAGGACTGGAAAAGGTCCGTTTTCATTCCAATCCCAAAGAAAGGCAANGAACAAAGCTAGTGGAGGTGATGGCATTCCGGTTGAGCTGTTTCAAATCCTGAAAGATGATGCATATAAAGTGCTGCACTTTATATGCCAGCAAATTTGGAAAACTCAGCAGTGGCCACAGGACTGCAAAAGGTCCGTTTTCATTCCAATCCCAAAGAAAGGCAATGCCAAAGAATGCTCAAACTACCGCACAATTGCACTCATCTCACATGCTAGTAAAGTAATGCTCAAAATTCTCCAAGCCAGGCTTCAGCAATACGTGAACCGTGAACTTCCTGATGTTCAAATGCAGAGAAAGTAACTTGTAAAGAGGATCAAGAGCAGCTGAACGAAACAAAACAAGACACCATGTCATGCCCCTGGGACAGACACGATTTTGGCTCACAGTGGAGAAGTTACGTGTCAGTGAGCAGCAGGAGATGAGGCTGGGAAAGCAGAGCAGGCCAGGCTCTGGAATGATCCAGCTCTGTCAAGTCTGAACTCTACCCCTGTAGAGACAGGACAGGACAGGCAGCATTGGACAGAGACCCCTCCATCTTCCCGTGCCATAGTCACATGGCTCTCCCCTCTTCTGTGTCCTGTCTGGCTCCCTCTTTTAAAGGTACATATGATGGCATTTTGCACCCACTTGGATGATCCGGGATCATCTTCCCACCTCAGTATCCTTGGTTATATCTGCAAAGTTCTAGGTTCTTGTCATATAAGGTAATACTCACAGGTACCAAGGGTTAGGACATGAAAGTCTTTTGGGAAGTCATTATTTGGCCTACCACATAAGTCACTTTTCCAGTAGGACTTCAGAGATAAAAGTTAGCCTATGATACAGATAATTAGAAGTTAGCCTCTCTCGCTCTCTCCCTGTCTCTTTCCCTCTCTCACTGTAGTCCTGGAGGCTTGGTTTGAGACACCTGCATTTGCAGAACATTTAACTGAGCTTAGGTACATCAGTTCAGAGAAGGCAATGCAACCCACTCCAGTATGCTTGCCCAGAAAATCCCATGGATGGAGGAGCCTGGTAGGCTGCAGTCCATGCGGTCGCTAGGAGTCAGACACAACTCAGTGACTTCGCTTTCACTTTTCACTTTCATGCATTGGAGAAGGAAATGGCAACCCACTCCAGTGTTCTTGCCTGGAGAATCCCAGGGACAGGGAAGCCTGGTGGGCTGCTGTCTATGGGCTCACACAGAGTCAGACACGACTGAAGTGACTTTGCAGCAGCAGCAGCAGCAGCCGGTGCATCAGTTTAGTTCAGTTACTCAGTCGTGTCTGACTCTTTGCAACCCCATGGACTGCAGGACGCCAGGCCTCCCTGTCCAACTCCCAAAGCCTACTCACATTCATGTCCATTATGTCAGTGATGCCATCCAACTATCTCATCCTCTGTAATCCCCTTCTCCTCCCACCTTCAATCTTTTCCAGCATCAGGGTCTTTTCCAATGAGTTGGTTCTTTGCATCAGGTGGCCAAAGTATTGGAGTTTCAGCTTCAGCATCAGTTCTTCCAATGAATATTCAAAACTGATTTCCTTTAGGATTCATAGTATGTGAAAAATGAACTATTTTTTTAAAAAACTGTAAATCCACTGCTTTAAACTGAATGTGTCTCCGCAAAAATGTATATGTTGAAACTTAATCCCCAAAGTGATGGTATATGAGAACTTTGGGAATTGATTAGATCATGAAAATGGAATCCTTATGAATGGGATTAATGCCCTTACAAAAGAACCCCCAGAGAGCTCCCTTGCAGCTTCTCCCACAGGTGGACACAGCAAGAAGATGGCCATCTGTGAACCAGGAAGCAGGCTCTCACAGGACACTGGGTCTGCCTATATCGTGACCTTGGATATCTCAGCCTCCAAAACTGTGAAAACCAAATGTTTATTGTTTAAGTCACCGTGTCTAGGGAGAGTTGTGGCGTTTTGTTACAGCAGCTGGAGCAGACTAAGACAGTTACCTAGCCAGTATAAAAAGGAAACCCCTGGCCTTAAAGTATTTGTTCTGTTTAGGCAGGACTGCAAAGCAAACAGAACAAGGAATGACAATCATGATCACAGTGATTCCAGCCCATCAGCTGCTCCACCACAGTCACGGGGCACCTACACTCTCACCTCCCAGGGGACTCAATAATTTAACATTCCCCTTCACACACGCAGGCCCTGAAAAATCTACGTTCATGCCAAGTTTCACAATAACAAGGCCTGACGCTGCCTCTTCCCTCAGATTTGAAGCTGTCCTCATTATTTTCCTCAGGCTTTGTAAATTTGCATCTTGCCTCTCTAATGAGTTTACATATGTGTTTTTACCTCACAATCTGAATTCAGATCCATCTTTCTGGCTTTTGATAGGAAACATGTTTGTCATCAATATATTTTGTTTCTACTAAATACAAGATTCATTGTGGCAATTATCCACAGCCATAATCAGCTGAAGTGGCAGCAAAGCATTTAAGTTAAAAGAGGAGAGTTGTAGAGTTTCATTAATATGCACATAAACACACTACAAGCACCTCCCAGGAAGCGAGGTGCCACCAACAGCTGCCAGAGAGACCGCATGTGTGGACAGACAAATGAGTGACATTAAGTGATCATTACATGTTCTAAAAAAAAACAAAACAAAGAACTTTGTATGCTGTAATATTGAATTTGATAATTAAAAACAACAAAACCCATAATTTAAGAAGAAATAAAAACATTTAAATTCATGTATTTATTGCTGCTTATTTTCTCCTTTCTGAAAGATAGTAAAATAATGATACCAAAAAAAAAAAAAAAAAAAGTGTGGAAAAAAATTTCCTTTTCCCCAATACTAATCAAAATTATTCCATATCTTGATCTGCAATGGGGACTTTTTTTTCTTTTATGGAAAAGATAAGTCAATATATGCACAGTCTTTAGCAACAGAGTTTTGATTTGGTTTCCTTTTTTCCATTATTTGTATGATTTTTAATTTGTTACAATATTGCTTCTGTTATGTTCTGGATTTCTGGACATGAGGCAGGTGGGATCTTAGCTCCCCAACTAGGGATCGAAGGAAGTCCCTCCATTATTTTTAATACTCTAATCTGGACATAATGTTTTGTTCAAACAGATTAGGCTGGTGTGGAGACATTTAAAGGATATTAGTGGAGGCAACAAGGGACATGAGCAGCCCCAAAATAAATACGGGAATAAACGTAGTGAAAGAATTCTGAGTGTGTGTGATAAATTCTAGAATTTGGGTGAGAACAGGTTATGTTTTCATTGTATACCTACTTAGCCTATGTCTCTAAGCTCAGCAGTGAATGGCAGACTCCTGTGGCTGGGTAATGTTTTGGGATATTAAAGGGCTTTTTCTCCCCTCTGCTGCTCTCCTCTGCATTCAACCTTCAAATAGAAAGTCAGGTATGGACTCATGGCCTCAGAGGAGGATCCTTTGTTTTCCAAAAGACTTAAACCTGTTGGAGAATTCCCAGAGTTTGCTAAGGAGTACAAAGCAGAACAGAAAGTCCAAGCTTAAGTAGTTTGTGTTGGAAGAGAGAGGAGGGAGGGTCAGGACAGCTCCCTCCAGATCGGCTGGAGAGCATCTTGTGCTGGAGGTGAAGCCTCCAGGAAGGAAGTTGCTTGGTGGTGGAAGCAGAAATCCTTGCCCTATTCCTCAGTGATGTAAGCAGACTCGATGGTATGGAATTTCAAGGCCAGGAAGACCCCCATCAGCCTGGCAAGGTCCCTATGTTCCTGGGGAGCTTGTGAGGAGCAAGGAGAAGCTGGACTGGAAGAGACCAGAGAGGCAGGTGCAGTGAGCTCCTCACGGACAAATGTAAGCACCCAGAATCAAGGACTGCAGGGTCCTCCTCTTACTTTGGATCCTGAAACCATAGCTCAACCATGGGTAGGGGAGAGGACAAGGTCTGGAGGCAATTCTGAGGTTAAATGTTTTCTCTAGCTTGGTGGATATGGAGCTTGAAGCCAGAAATGAAGTTGAGTATTAGAAAATAAAGTCTTCGTGTATCTTAGTTGGGGGACAATATTCATATTCACTTCATAATGTGATCTAAACAATTATTAGATTAATTATGTACTTAAGAGATCAAACCAGTCAATCCTAAAGGAAATCAACCCTGAATATTCATTGGAAGGACTGATGCTAAAGCTCCAATACTTTGGCCACCTGATGTGAAGAGTCGACTCGTTGGAGAAGACCCCGACGCTGAGAAAGATTGAGGACAGATGGAGAAGGGGACGATAGAGAAAGAGATGGTTGGATGGCATCACTGACTCAATGCACATGAGTTTGAGNCTTCAATCTTTTCCAGCATCAGGGTCTTTTCCAATGAGTTGGTTCTTTGCATCAGGTGGCCAAAGTATTGGAGTTTCAGCTTCAGCATCAGTTCTTCCAATGAATATTCAAAACTGATTTCCTTTAGGATTCATAGTATGTGAAAAATGAACTATTTTTTTAAAAAACTGTAAATCCACTGCTTTAAACTGAATGTGTCTCCGCAAAAATGTATATGTTGAAACTTAATCCCCAAAGTGATGGTATATGAGAACTTTGGGAATTGATTAGATCATGAAAATGGAATCCTTATGAATGGGATTAATGCCCTTACAAAAGAACCCCCAGAGAGCTCCCTTGCAGCTTCTCCCACAGGTGGACACAGCAAGAAGATGGCCATCTGTGAACCAGGAAGCAGGCTCTCACAGGACACTGGGTCTGCCTATATCGTGACCTTGGATATCTCAGCCTCCAAAACTGTGAAAACTAAATGTTTATTGTTTAAGTCACCGTGTCTAGGGAGAGTTGTGGCGTTTTGTTACAGCAGCTGGAGCAGACTAAGACAGTTACCTAGCCAGTATAAAAAGGAAACCCCTGGCCTTAAAGTATTTGTTCTGTTTAGGCAGGACTGCAAAGCAAACAGAACAAGGAATGACAATCATGATCACAGTGATTCCAGCCCATTAGCTGCTCCACCACAGTCACGGGGCACCTACACTCTCACCTCCCAGGGGACTCAATAATTTAACATTCCCCTTCACACACGCAGGCCCTGAAAAATCTACGTTCATGCCAAGTTTCACAATAACAAGGCCTGACGCTGCCTCTTCCCTCAGATTTGAAGCTGTCCTCATTATTTTCCTCAGGCTTTGTAAATTTGCATCTTGCCTCTCTAATGAGTTTACATATGTGTTTTTACCTCACAATCTGAATTCAGATCCATCTTTCTGGCTTTTGATAGGAAACATGTTTGTCATCAATATATTTTGTTTCTACTAAATACAAGATTCATTGTGGCAATTATCCACAGCCATAATCAGCTGAAGTGGCAGCAAAGCATTTAAGTTAAAAGAGGAGAGTTGTAGAGTTTCATTAATATGCACATAAACACACTACAAGCACCTCCCAGGAAGCGAGGTGCCACCAACAGCTGCCAGAGAGACCGCATGTGTGGACAGACAAATGAGTGACATTAAGTGATCATTACATGTTCTAAAAAAAAACAAAACAAAGAACTTTGTATGCTGTAATATTGAATTTGATAATTAAAAACAACAAAACCCATAATTTAAGAAGAAATAAAAACATTTAAATTCATGTATTTATTGCTGTTTATTTTCTCCTTTCTGAAAGATAGTAAAATAATGATACCAAAAAAAAAAAAAAAAAAAGTGTGGAAAAAAATTTCCTTTTCCCCAATACTAATCAAAATTATTCCATATCTTGATCTGCAATGGGGACTTTTTTTTCTTTTATGGAAAAGATAAGTCAATATATGCACAGTCTTTAGCAACAGAGTTTTGATTTGGTTTCCTTTTTTCCATTATTTGTATGATTTTTAATTTGTTACAATATTGCTTCTGTTATGTTCTGGATTTCTGGACATGAGGCAGGTGGGATCTTAGCTCCCCAACTAGGGATCGAAGGAAGTCCCTCCATTATTTTTAATACTCTAATCTGGACATAATGTTTTGTTCAGACAGATTAGGCTGGTGTGGAGACATTTAAAGGATATTAGTGGAGGCAACAAGGGACATGAGCAGCCCCAAAATAAATACTGGAATAAACGTAGTGAAAGAATTCTGAGTGTGTGTGATAAATTCTAGAATTTGGGTGAGAACAGGTTATGTTTTCATTGTATACCTACTTAGCCTATGTCTCTAAGCTCAGCAGTGAATGGCAGACTCCTGTGGCTGGGTAATGTTTTGGGATATTAAAGGGCTTTTTCTCCCCTCTGCTGCTCTCCTCTGCATTCAACCTTCAAATAGAAAGTCAGGTATGGACTCATGGCCTCAGAGGAGGATCCTTTGTTTTCCAAAAGACTTAAACCTGTTGGAGAATTCCCAGAGTTTGCTAAGGAGTACAAAGCAGAACAGAAAGTCCAAGCTTAAGTAGTTTGTGTTGGAAGAGAGAGGAGGGAGGGTCAGGACAGCTCCCTCCAGATCGGCTGGAGAGCATCTTGTGCTGGAGGTGAAGCCTCCAGGAAGGAAGTTGCTTGGTGGTGGAAGCAGAAATCCTTGCCCTATTCCTCAGTGATGTAAGCAGACTCGATGGTATGGAATTTCAAGGCCAGGAAGACCCCCATCAGCCTGGCAAGGTCCCTATGTTCCTGGGGAGCTTGTGAGGAGCAAGGAGAAGCTGGACTGGAAGAGACCAGAGAGGCAGGTGCAGTGAGCTCCTCACGGACAAATGTAAGCACCCAGAATCAAGGACTGCAGGGTCCTCCTCTTACTTTGGATCCTGAAACCATAGCTCAACCATGGGTAGGGGAGAGGACAAGGTCTGGAGGCAATTCTGAGGTTAAATGTTTTCTCTAGCTTGGTGGATATGGAGCTTGAAGCCAGAAATGAAGTTGAGTATTAGAAAATAAAGTCTTCGTGTATCTTAGTTGGGGGACAATATTCATATTCACTTCATAATGTGATCTAAACAATTATTAGATTAATTATGTACTTAAGAGATCAAACCAGTCAATCCTAAAGGAAATCAACCCTGAATATTCATTGGAAGGACTGATGCTAAAGCTCCAATACTTTGGCCACCTGATGTGAAGAGTCGACTCGTTGGAGAAGACCCCGACGCTGAGAAAGATTGAGGACAGATGGAGAAGGGGACGATAGAGAAAGAGATGGTTGGATGGCATCACTGACTCAATGCACATGAGTTTGAGCAAGCTCCAAAAGATAGTGAAGGACGGGGAAGCCTGGTGAAGACTGCAGTCTATGGGGTCACAAAGAGTCGAATGTGATTGAGCGACCAAATAACAACAATTTAATTAGGACAATGAAAACACATAGGAGAGACATCCAGAGAGGAGTGTGGCTTCCCTAGAAATCAATGTCAAGGGGTGGTCTGAAAGTCTGTTGAAGGCAGAAGAGCAGGGTGAAGGTAGCATCCAAAGGACAAAAAATGAAGAACTGAAGAACAAGCCTTGAGATAAAAGGACAGAAATTTTTTCACTGTGGCTGAAGCATAATCTATTAGGAAAGGAGGTGAGACGAGAGGTGAACTCTGGCCGGATCTCCATAAGGCAATTAAAAGCCGCTTGAAAGAATATAGATATTATTCTGAGACCAGCAGTGAGCTCTGCTTCTGTGCTAAACCTCTGTTAGCCCAGGTTTCAGGGGCCTTTCAGGACATGGGCCCCATCCTCACCTGGGCTGGGACGGGGGGTAACCTATAGCTTGACTCTGACCTCATGGTTCCCAGCTTAGCCTGAGCTCACAGCCCGGTCCTCCCTCCCCTCCCACTGCCCACCCCTGCCCCTCTCTCCCAACCCCATGCCAGCGGAGGGCACCTTCCACTTGCTCTGCTCTCTAACCTCTCTACCCTTGGTAGACACTGGCACCCCAAAAGAGGAAAGCCAGGAACCGCACATACAACATTTGCGGCCCACGAGTTGTACACACCAAGGGGAGCCACCTCCCTTTAGGAAGGCTCCATCCTGCACTTCTTTCCTAAGAAGAGCCAGCGGGATTTCAGCCAGTCTGCTGTGGAAGGGGCAGGAAGGAACTGTAATAGTGTCTCTGCAGTCTGGAAGAAACACTTGATTCACGTCTCCATCTTTTTCTAGAGTGGGCATCCCATTCATGGAAAGGAGACAACCATCTACTGAGCTGCTCCTATGGGCACTACTGCTGCCGAGTCGCTTCAGTCGTGTCCGACTCTGTGCGACCCCATAGACGACAGCCCCCCAGGCTCCTCTGTCCACAGGATTCTCCAGGCAAGAATACTGGAGTGGGCTGCCATTTCCTTCTCCACCTATGAGCATTAGGCACTTCATATATATGCCATGCCACTGACTCCTCACCACAGCCCTGAAAGGTCAATTATTATTACCCTCACACTATAAATGGGACCAAAGGGAGCACTGGATGAATAGAGTGACTTGCTGAAGTCGGCCAGCAGATGTAACGTGAAAGCAAAATGCAGACATGCTCTTAAAGAGAAGTACATTGTCACCAGACAGCAGAACTCAGAAGGGCCCTGGGCTTTAGGTTCAGGACCGTGATGACGGCTCTTCTTCAGGAAAGGTGCAGCTGTCCCCTCACTGTGGGAGGGGCTGTTCCTTCCTCCGTAAGACTGTCCAGCATGTTACAGGATGTCAGTACCAAATACCACACAAACAGTGTCACCCCGCCTCTGTGACGACACCCACCTTTCCCCAATGCCTCCAGAGGACAGTGCGAGAGCTCCTCCTCTTGAAAACCACTCCAGGAAAAATGAAAAGGACACAGAGAAAGGGATTCTGAGTTGACTGCTGCTCAGGTATCCAAATCTGTGTGTTTTTAAGGAGATCTTCCTTACAGTCATTTGACTGACACTGACCTTCTCCGCCTCCGTGGCCACTGTAAATTAACCATCATTATGTGGGCTTTTGGGGGTGAGTCCACGAGAGAAAATGATCATAGCTTCCCAACAATGGGAGCTATAGGGTATGAGGGGAAGGACCTCAGACAGCTGTCCCATGTCACTGCCACAGCCACACCACATTAACAAAAGCCCCAACTTTAAGATGCCTCCCAACGCGTGTCAGTTCATTGAGGTCATGGTCCCTAGGCCCAGCACCTGAGTACCCTTATAAGCATGGCGTTGTCAATGGAAAAATTACATTTGGACATAAGGCAATTCTTTTCCAAGTGATTCTGAACATACCTTGTTATAACCAGTTAGGTGATGCAGATTACTTCCACTACATAGATTAAAAAAAAATTTTTTTTAAGACCATAAGAGTTTCCTGAGGTTATTCAAATCATTACTTTCAGAGTCAAATTTATATGATACCACCACAGTCTCCTGTGGTCATGTATGGATGTGAGAGTTGGACTGTGAAGAAGGCTGAGCGCTGAAGAATTGATGCTTTTGAACTGTAGTGTTGGCGAAGACTCTTGAGAGTCCCTTGGACTGCAAGGAGATCCAACCAGTCCATTCTGAAGGAGATCAACCCTGGGATTTCTTTGGAAGGAATGATGCTAAAGCTGAAACTCCAGTACTTTGGCCATCTCATGCAAAGAGTTGACTCACTGGAAAAGACTGATGCTGGGAGGGATTGGGGGCAGGAGGAGAAGGGGATGACAGAGGATGAGATGGCTGGATGGCATCACCGACTCGATGGACGTGAGTCTGAGTGAACTCCGAGAGATGGTGATGAACAGGGAGGCCTGGCGTGCTGTGATTCATGGGTCGCAGAGTCGGACATGACTGAGCGACTGAACTGAACTGAACCACAGTCTCAGAGAATAATCAATAGGAGAAAAATTAACGAGAACCAAATATTACCTTGTGGCTTTTTTTTTCACTGACTCAACTTATGAAACAACAAAACATTTGTATATATACTACAGGTCTAACCTTGGCTTTCTAGAATTCATTTCCTGTCTTGTATCATTGCCTTGATGTTTACTAATTTAATACTTTCCCCTATTCAACTTTGGATAGGTCATTTACCCTCTCCTGGCCTCAGTCTTCCCATCTATTAAAACATGCACACACACAAACACCGTAGCAGCTAAGTTTAAAGTTTATTTCTGAGACTTCTCTGGTGGTCCAGTGGTTAAGACTGCAGGGGAAACGTATCCAATTCCCAGCCGAGGAACTAAGATCCCACATGACACAGAGGCATGGACAAAAAAAAAAATAAATTATATTCTTTCTGAATTCTAAAATTCCTGTCTCAAGATCAAATATAACCTGTCACCTTAATGCTCTCAACAAAACACTTATCATTTTTTAACATTAACTCTTTCTAGGTCTTTAAACTCAATCTTGACTTTCCATGTAGGTTCAAATATTTATGCAAAATGTAATGTTAATTTCATCCTTAATGTATTGTCATTATTTTGTAATTTACTGTTCTCATTGTCTTAGTAAATGCACAGAGAAGCTACTCATGGAGACTGGTCTGAAGTCCCAGAAGTAATTAGGTTAACCTATCTTGATGATAATCATGATTCATTTTTTCCCATTATCAGAGGTTTTATGAAGTTGGCTATATGACTTTGAGTAAGTGATGGTTAAGGGTAGTAAAGGAAGATTGACAATAGCAAAGTTTGATAGAATCACAAAATTCTACTGAATTGGCAGAG
Source organism: Neotragus pygmaeus (assembly GCA_006410875.1). Classification (NCBI taxonomy): domain Eukaryota; kingdom Metazoa; phylum Chordata; class Mammalia; order Artiodactyla; family Bovidae; genus Neotragus; species Neotragus pygmaeus. The sequence goes on along the minus strand of SJYV01042933.1, from coordinate 351,112 downwards.
AGTAAAGAATCTGACTGCAATGCAGGAGACCTAGGTTCGATCCCTATATCAGGAAGATCCCTTGGAGAAGGAAATGGCTACCTACTCCAGTATTCTTGCCCAGAGAATTCCATGGTCAGGAGACTGGTGGGCTACAGTCCATGAGGCCACAAAAGAGTCAGACACAAATGAGCAATTGCCACTTTCACTTTTCAACCCCTAGAAAGTAAAACCTAGTATATGGAATCAACTGATCTACGTTAATTAAACATGTTTCACAAACAAAGCCATTAGGTACCTGCCTCAGTCCAGTTCAGTCGCTCAGTTGTGTCCGACTCTTTGTGACCCCCATGGACTGCAGTACGCCAGGCCTCCCTGTCCATCACCAACTCCCAGAGTTTTTTCAAACTCATGTCCATTGAGTCAGTGATGCCATCCAACCATTTCATCCTCTGTCATCCCCTTCTCTTCCTGCCTTCAATCTTTCCCAGCATCAGGGTCTTTTCCAGTGAGTCAGTTCTTTGCATCAGGTGGCCAAAGTATTGGAGTTTCAGCTTCAACATCAGTCCTTCCATGTTGTTTTTTTTTCTAAAAAGGTAAAGCACTGCCATAACCCCAGGACCTTGGTCTTCCCCTGACAACTATTTAACATCTGGAGAGTGTGTCACAACTTTGTGTGACTATTTGATTAATCCTCAGAGCAACCCTGTTAAATCTGCACTGTGGCTTTCAAGTTGCAAATGAATGAGCAGTTTCTGAGAGGTGAGGTGAAATGTAAAATGCTCCACTCACTCAAATCCAGACTCTTCTTCCTTTCTGCTCCATTCAAAGACCACGGCCCTGTAACTGGTCCAGCCTAGGCTCCTCATTAGTGCTGGTAAGGACAACTGATTGACCGACCAGACATGAAGTCTTGACCCATGTGAAAACAGCAAACATTAGATCTTACCAGTAACTAATCATGAGTTGCTATGTTTACTTCACTTGTTCTTTCCTGCATTCAACTAGAAAAAGTTTAGAATATCAGCCATGTGCCAGGTTCCTTCCTATATGTAAGTGATACAACTTAGTTCAGTTGATTTATTCATTCAGTCATTCACTCATTTAAAACAAGTGGTAGGCTCTGGAAATATAAAATGAAAAAACAAAAATGGTCCTTGGTAGGAGTTTGCAGTTTTTATAACAGCTGCTTCCACAGTCATCAGTTTACTATGTGTAATGAGTTGGCATTCAAATGTTTTATTGAGAAGTATGTGGCTTCAGGGAGCACCTCCTTCATGAACTTACTTCCTAAGGAGTCATGATGATGCAAGTATGCTCAGATCATTCTGTTCAGACTTACTGAGATGTTTTCTATTTTCCCTCGGATAAATCTGAGCATTCAAGAAGCAATCTTCACACTAAAGAACTCTAATTTCATTTGGTAACAGTGTTGAAAGTGAAGCAACATCATTTCAGGCTACTTGTCTAAAATGCTGTCATTAACTGTCAAGAAGCAATTTTAAAGAACTTTTCTAAAGGGAAAGAAAGGAATCTCTAAAAATGTTATCAAGTTTCAATAGACTTGAGAGCAGAAAATGTTAAACTGGTTGAGATTAAAACCTCGCTGGATCTTTCTGACTACAACTATTTACCTAAAATGTGTCAAAACTGATTGCCACAGTATAATTTACACTTGGACTTTTATTATATTTTGCAGCTGAAGATTTTAAAGTAAGTTTCATTTGTCATAGAACTGCTAAGTGAGATACACATAAAAAATTAATTTTTACCCTTTCTCAACACAGCTGAACACAGAAACAGTTTACTTTGTGAGTTCAGGCACAAAAATGACTTTCAGGTAAATTAACCACGGGCAGGAATGCCATTTGACAAAGCAATTAAAAAAAAAAAGTAGACTTTTTAAAAATACAACTTAATTTCTGACTCTGAGCCACCCTCCAGTCTACCCCATTTCACAGAATCAAAGGGAAAAGTACCCTAGTATTAATACTTTCCCCTTCAGGGATCATAGCCTTGTTGTGGAGAAGGGGCCATGAGCCATGCTGTGCAGGGCCACTCAAGATGGACAGGTCATAGTGGAGAGTTCTGACAAAACGTGGTCCACTGGAGGAAGGAATGGGAAACTATTCCAGTATTCTTGTCATGAGAACCCCATGAACAGTATGAAAAGGCAAAAAGATATGACACTGGAAGGTGAGCCCCCCAGGGCAGAAGGTCTCCAATATGCTACTGGGGAAGAGTGGAGCACAATTACTCTGGAAAGAATGAAGAGGCTGGGCCACAGTGGAGATGATGCTCAGTTGTGAACAATATTGCATACGATCCCAGCATGTTAGGTCCATGAATCAGCCTAAGGTGGATGTGGTCAAACAAGCGATAGCAAGAATGAACATCAACATCTTAGGAATCAATGAACTAGAATGGAAGGTAATGGGGGAATTTAACTCAGATGAACATTATATCTACTACTGGGGGCAATAATCCCTTAGAAGAAATAGAGTAGCCCTCATAGTCAACAAGAGTTTGAAATGCTGTACTTGGGTGCAATCTCAGAAATGACAGAATGATCTCAGTTCATTTCCAAGGCAAATCATTCAATATCATAGTAATCCAAGTCTATGCCCCAACCACTAATGCAAAAGAGGCTGAAGTTGACTGGTTCTATGAAGACCTACAGGAGCTTCTAGAACTATCACCAAAAAAAGACACCCTTTTCATCATAGGGGACTGGAATGCAAAAGTAGGAAGTCAGGAGTTACCTGGAGTAACAGGCGAGTTTGGCCTTGGAGTACAAAATGAAGCAGGGCAAAGGCTAACAGAGTTTGTCAAGAGAACACATTGGTCATAGCAAACACTCTTTTCCAACACACAAAAGGAAGTTCTACACTTGGACATCACTAAGTGGTAAATACCGAAGTCAGATTGATTATATTCTATGCAGCCAAAGATGGAGATACTCTACGCAATCAGGAAACACATGACCTACAGCTGACTGTAGCCCAGATCATCAGCTCCTTATTGCAAACTTCAGGCTTAAACTGAAGTAGGGAAAACCACTAGGCCATTCAGTTCAGTTTACTCAGTCGTGTCCAACTCTTTGTGACCCCATGAATCGCAGCACGCCAGGCCTCCCTGTCCATCACCACTCAGACTCACGTCCATCGAGTCGGTGATGCCATCCAGCATCTCATCCTCGGTCATCCCCTTCTCCTCCTGCCCCCAAACCCTCCCAGCATCAGGGTCTTTTCCAATGAGTCAACACTTCACATGAGGTGGCTAAAGTACTGGAGTTTCAGCTTTAGCATTAGTCCTTCCAATGAACACCCAGGACTGGTCTCCTTTAGGATGGACTGGTTGGATCTCCTTGCAGCCTAAGGGACTCTCAAGAGTCTTCTCCAACACCACAGTGCAAAAGCATCAATTCTTCGGTGCTCAGCTTTCTTCACAGTCCAACTCTCACATTCATACATGATCATTGGAAAAACCATAGCCTTGACTAGATGGACCTTTGTTGGCAAAGTAAATGTCTCTGCTTTTTAATAAGCTACCTAGGGTGGTCATAACTTTCCTTCCAAGGAGTAAGTGTCTTTTAATTTCATGGCTGCAATCACCATCTGCAGTGATTTTGGAGCCCCCCAAAGTAAAGTCTGACACTGTTTTCCACTGTTTCTCCATCTATTTCCCATGAAGTGATGGATCAGATGCCATGATCTTCATTTTCTGAATGTTGAGCTTTAAGCCAACTTTTTTNNGGGCGTTGGGGGGGGTGGGGGGCTGCTGGTGTTGGCTGCAGGATGCCTAGGAGCGTCCTGGCTAAAGGCAAAACGGCTCCCGGCCTCTGCCCGCGGTCTGCGCTCGCCAGCTGCACGCGGCACCTCCCGGGCTCCCCTCCGTCGGGCCCTCAGGCGCCAGGAAGTTGGTCTGCGAGGCTGAGTTGTGCGAAGGCCTTGGCTCATTCTTCTGTTCCCTTGAGGGAAAAGCTAGGGTTCCTCCAGCTGGGGGCTGAAGTCTGGGGGACCCCCGTGTGCCCAGAATAGAATCTGCGTTAGTGGGTCCTTTAAAAGACGAGCCTGGACATTGAACCGTCCCTTTGAATCGACCCCCGCCTCCAAGCTGCTGGCGGCTAAAGTGGAAGGGTACGTGGTGCCTCTTCGCAGGTCGCTCTGAGGCCATTGCTGTCGGAAATGGGGTAGAAATATGTCCTTGAAATCCAAAGGGAGTTTCCTGCAGACGGTGCAGGCCAAGTTGCGGCCCCTCCAACGCCCCTTCTCCATTCCTAAGACCTCGCTGGCTCCCAGCTGTCCCCACGGACTATTTCATCAACTCCAAACTTTCCTATTAAACCTTTGTAACGGTGCTAGATTTCTTTCACAGTCTGACTCTGTTCCCGCCCCACTGGTCCCTAATTCCTAGGGCCTCTAGATGTCTAAGGTAGTGCCGAGAACCCCAGATAGCTGCGGCCTTCCCCCTTGGGAGCTAGTCCTAGCCCTGGTTCGCATCCGGGAGAAAGAAAGCCAAGTCCCCATTCCACGGGGACCGCGCGCAGAGAGTGGATCCCAGCGGTCAGCGTCCCGAAGCAGGACCAGACCGCGCAAGGGCGAGGATGCGGCCCCGCAGCTGACCCAGCCGGCATCCTCCGGCAGGTTGGGTCGGAGAAGCTCCGTCATCTTGCAGCCAGCCGGCCTAACTCGGCTCCTTTGACCCCGGAGAGGGGAAGCNTCACGAACTTCCATCCATAGTTCATCAAGCACTCTAACAGATATAGCCCCTTAAACCTATTTCTCACTTCCACTGTATAATCATAAGGGATTTAATTTAGGTGATACCTGAATGGTCTAGTGGTTTTCCCTACTTTCTTCAATTTAAGTCTAAATTTGGCAATAAGGAGCTTATGATCTGAGCCACAGTCAGCTCCCGGTCTTGTTTTTGCTGACTGTATAGAGCTTCTCCATCTTTGGCTGCAAAGAATATAATCAATCTGATTCGGTGTTGACCATCTGGTGATGCCCATGTGTAGAGTCTTCTCTTGTTTTGTTGGAAGAGGGTGTTTGCTACGACTAGTGCATTTTCTTTGCAAAACTCGATTAGTCTTTGCCCTGCTTCATTCCACATTCCAAGGCCAAATTTGCCTGTTACTCCAGGTGTTTCTTGACTTTCTACTTTTGCATTCCAGTCCCCAATAATGAAAAGGACATCTTTTTTGGGTGTTAGTTCTAAAAGGTCTTGTAGGTCTTCATAGAACCGTTCAACTTCAGCTTCTTCAGCATTACTCATTGGGGTATAGACTTGGGTTACTGTGATACTGAAAGGTTTGCCTTGGAAATGAAGAGAGATCATTCTGTCGTTTTTGAGATTGCATCCAAGTACTGTGTTTTGGACTCTTTTGTTGACCGTGATGGCTACTCCATTTCTTCTGAGGGATTCCTGCATGCAGTAGTGAATATAATGGTCATCTGAATTAAATTCACCCATTCCAGTCCATCTTAGTTCGCTGATTCTTAGAATGTCAATGTTCACTTTGGCCATCTCCTGTTTGACCACTTCCAACTTGCCTTGATTCATGGACCTAATCTTCCAGGTTCCTATGCAATATTGCTCTTCACAGCATTGGACCTTGCTTCTATCACCAGTCACATCCACAACTGGGTGTTGTTTTTGCTTTGGCTCCATCCCTTCATTCTTTCTGGAGTTATTTCTCCACTGATCTCCAGTAGCATATTGGGCACTTACGGACCGGGGGAGTTGCTTTTTCAGTATCCTATCATTTTGCCTTTTCATACTGTTCATGGGGTTCTCAAGGCAAGAATACTGAAGTGGTTTGCCATTCCCTTCTCCAGTGGACCAAATACTGTCAGACCTCTCCACCATGACTCGTCCATCTTGGGTGGCCCCACACGGCATGGCTTAGTTTCACTGAGTTAGACAAGGCTGTGGTCCATGTGATCAGATTGGCTAGTTCTCTGTGATTATGGTTTGAGTGTATCTGCCCTCTGATGCCCTCTCACAACACCTACCGGACTGCACAGAAGAGCGCCAGCTGCTACAGACCATGCAGAAGCGTGGCCATTCAGGTATGACCTAAATCAAATCCCTTATGATTATATAGTGGAGGTGACAAATAGATTCAAGGGACTATTTCTGATAGACAGAGTGCCTGAAGAACGATGGACATAGTTTCATAACACTGTGCAGGACACAGTGATCCAAGCTCTCCTAAAGAAAAAGAAACACAAGAAGGCAAACTGGTTGTCTGAGAAGGCTTTGAACTGTGGTGCTGGAGAAGACTCTTCTTGATCAGTCTCTTGGACAGCAAGATCAAACCAATCAATCCTAAAGGAAATCAACCCTGAATAGTCACTGGAAGGATTGATGCTGAAGCTGAAGCTCCAATACTTTGGCCACCTGATGCGAAGAGCCAATTCATTGGAAAGGACCCTAATGCTGGGAAAGATTGAAGGCAAAGGAGAAGTGAGTGACAGAGGGTGAGATGGTTAGATAGCATCACTGACTCAATGCACATGAATTTGAGCAGACTCAGATAGATAGTGAAGGACAGAAAGGCCCAGCATGCTGCAGTTCACAGGGTCACAAAGAGTAGGACACAACTGAGCAACTGAACAACAATTAATACTTTATGAAATTTCACCACACTCCTCCCTTGGGTGGTACAATAGTTCTAGACCCCCTAGGACATGACAAAGCATGGGGAGAGATGTGTTTTTTAATTATCCTTTATTAGGGCAAAAGATGAGCATTTTTCCCTAAGCTTATAGTCTCTCTAGAACTGGAGATTCTCTGTTCCTCCTAAAGTCCTTCATGGACAGAAGATCGGCCTGGACACAGCTTAGTGTCATTCCTCTGAGCATAATGTGGACCACAAAGTAGTCTTGTCTAGGAGCAGGGAATGGTCTTCTCTGCCCACAACCTTTCATTCTTTCTCGCTCCACATCCTCCCCAAGCCCCTGCCACTAGCCATGAAGTCTGAAGAAAATCTTTCTTCATGTTTCCTCATCATACTTTTTGTGCTTAGTCGCTCAGTCTTGCGACCCTATGGACTGTAGCCCAACAGGCTCCCCTGTCCTTGGAATTCTCCAGGCAAGAATACTGGAGTGGATTGCCATTTCCTCCTCCCAGGGATCTTCCTGACCAAAGGATGGAACCTGTGCCTCTTGCATATTCTGTATTAGCAGGCAGATTCTTTACCACTGGTACCACCTAGGAAGCCCAGTAATATTCTTACTATGGCCCAAATCCAATCAGTTTTCTTAAGAACTTGAGCTTCTGAGTAAAATAACTCAGAAAGACCTGGAGAATATTTCTGTTTTCGATCCTGCTATATGCCTTCTATCTTTGAATAGTTTTGGCCTGCAGTTGGTTGAATCCTTGAATGTGCAAACCTTGGATAAGGAAGATTGACTGTATAACTGATATGCTAATTAAAACCACAAAAGGCAAAATAGGAGTAGAAGACAAAAGTAGGAACATAGAACAGGGACAAATAATAGAAAGTGATAATGAATATGGTAGATAGCAGTACAACCATCTCAGTAATCAGGTTTCCCAGGTGGCTCAGTGGTAAAGAAACCACCTGTCAAGCAGGAGACACTGGTTCGATTCCCTGCGAGGGGAAGATCCCTTGTAGATGGAAATGGCAACCTACTTCAGGTTTCTTACCTGGGAAATCCCATGGACAGAGGAGCCTGGATACTGTCCACGGGGTCTCAGAGTCAGGTGCAACTTAGTAAATGCAGCATATTGTACTGTGCTATGTGCTAAGTCACTCAGTCGTGTCCAACTCTTTGTGATCCCATGGACTGTAGCCCACCAGGCTCCTTCCTCTGTCCTTGGAACTCTCCAGGCAAGAATACTAGAGTGGGTTGCCATTTCCTACTCCAGGGGATCTTTCCAACCCAGGGATTGAACCCAGGTTTCCTGCATTGCAGGCGGATTCTTCACTAACTGAGCCACCAGGGCAGCCCTTATTAGCAGCATATTAGTAATCACTTTGAATGCTAATTGTCTAAATGTATCAATGAAAAGATTTTACGTAAGCAACAAAAGGAAAAATAAACAAGCGGTGCTACATCAAACTAAAAATTTTTGCACAGTAAATGAAACAATCACAAAATGAAAAGGCAGTTTTGGAATGGGAGAACATATCTGCAAACCATACATTCAATAAGGGATTAAATCCCAAATATATAAGGAATTCATACATCACTAATATAAAAGCAAATAATTTTACAATGGGCAAAGGAGTTGAATAGACATTTCACCAAAGAAGATGTACCAATGGCCAATGGTGTATGAAAAAATATTCAACATCACAAACTATCAAGGAATTGCATATCAAAATCATAATGAGGTAACATTTTACACCCATTAGGATGGCTATTATCACAGAGTCAAAAAATTAAAAATTGGGCTACCATATGATCCAGTGTTTCTGCTTCTAGATATATATCCAAATGAAACAAAATCACTACTCAAAGAGATATTTGCACTCCCATATTCATGGCTGCATTATTCAAAGTAGCTAAGATACAGAAAAAAGTGTGTTAATGGATGAACAAAAAATATGTGACATATATTTATGTGATCTCATTTATACACAGAATTTACAAAAATAATATAAAGTTAAACTCATACTAACAGAGAGTAGAATATTTACCAGGGACTGCGGGATGGGGAAAAGGGGAAATGTTGGTCAAAGGGTATAAAACTCCAGTTATAAAATGAATACATTATGGAGATTTAATGTGAAGTATGGTGATTATAGTTAATAATAATGTACTATATTTGAAATTTGTTAACAGTCAATTTAAAGTATTTTTATTACACATTAAAAAAAAGGTCACTGTCAGGTAATGGATGTATTAATTAGCTTGATTATGGTAAACATTTCGCAAGGTATACATGTATCACAACATCTTGAATACCTTAAATATACATAATTTTTGTCAGTAATGCCTCCATAAAACTGGAGGAGAAAAGAGATTGTCAGAATAGACAAAAAAAACAAGACCCAACTCTATGTATTCTATAAGAAATCCATTTTAATGATGAAGATATATAGATTAAAAGTAAATGAATTAAGAAAAATAAACCATGGAGGTGGGGTGTGCATGGGCCAGACAGTTACCAGCTCAACCTTCAAAGACGTGACCCAGCCCCAGTAAAATCTGGACACTGAAATTGAGTTGGGCCCTGTGGGTTTCCTGGGCATGAACGCATTTCTGTCCTGTTTTCTTGTTTATAGGAAACAGGCTTCAGCCTCCATGAGTTCCAAATGCAGGTTCAAGCAGTTGCTAATCAGGGAAGAAAGCAACTAGCGAAGAGCAATCAAGGAATAACAGGGACAGGATCCTTGGGGCAAGATCCAGTTTTCCGTCTCAAGGTAAACACGTACTAGGCTGGTGCAAAAGTAATTGCGATTTTGCATTGTTGAACTTTGCCATTTGACACTGGAATACATCCCTAAACAAATGTGGTTATGTTACATATCACTTTAATGCACATTTCTCACTTTGTGTTTTTATGCTGATGACATTGCTTGCTGTGTATTTTATATTTAGATTATAGAAGTGATGTTAAAAGCAAATTTGAGCGATTTTTAAATGAGTTCAAAATGGGTCCAAAAGCAGCAGAGACAACTTGAAACACCAACAACCCTTTGGCCCAGGATCCGCTAATGAACATACAGTGCAAGGGTGGTTCAAGAAATTTTGCGAAGGAGGCGAGAGCCTTGAGAATGAGAAGCGTAGTGGTAGGCCATCAGAAGTTGACAACAACTGAGAGCTAGCATTGAAGCTGATCCTCTTCCAACTACACTAGAAGTTGCCAAAGAACTCAACGCTGACCATTCTACGATCATTCAGAAACAAATGGGAAAGGTGAAAAAGCTCGGTAAGTGGGTGCCTTGTGAAAGTGAAAGTCACTCAGTTGTGTCTCTTTACGACCCCACAGACTGTACAGTCCATGGAATTCTCCAGGCCAAAATACTGGAGTGGGTACCCTTTCCCTTCTCCAGAGGATCTTCCCAACCCAGAAATCGAACCAGGAAATTGAACCCAGGGATTGGGGAAATCGAACCCAGGAACTGGATTGTCTCCTGCATTGCAGGTGAATTCTTCACCAACTGAGCTATGGTGCCTCATGAGCTGACTGCAAATCAAAACAATCATCATTTTGAAGTATCTTCTCTTATTCTATACAATAAGAAACCACTTCTCAATCAGATTGTGATGTGTGACAAAAAGTGGATTTTATACAACCACCAGCAACAACCAGCTCAGTGGCTGGACCAAGAAGCAACTCCAGAGCACTTTCCCAAACCAAACTTTCACCAAAAAGAAAAAAAAGACCTACAAAACCCCATCGTGGTCACTGTTTGGTAGTCTGCTGTCCATCTGAACCACTACAGCTTTCTGAATCCTGGTGAAACCATTACATCTGAGAAGCATGCTCATGCACCGAAAACTGCAACACCTTTAACCAGCACTGGTCAAGAGGATGGGCCCAGTTCTTCTCCACAACAACGCCCAACACATCGCATGTCACACAACCAACACCTCAAAAGTTGAACGAATTGGGCTACCAAGTTTTACCTCATTCACCATATTCACCTGAATTCTCGCCAACAGACACACTTCTCTAAGCACGTCAACAACTTTTTGCAGGTAAAATGCTTCCACAGCCAGCAGGAGATAGAAAATGCTTTTCAGGAGTTCATCAAATCCAAAGCACAGATTTTTACACTAAAAAGGAGCATAATAGGAATAAACAAGCTTATTTTTCATTGGCAAAAATGTGTTGCTTCTAATAGTTCCTATTTTAACGAATAAAGATGTGTTTGAGCCTAGATATAATGATTTAAAATTCAATCTGAAACTGCAATTACTTTTGTACCAACCTATTATCTTTGAGCTCTTCTGTAGAAATAAAACCTCCCAAAATAGAAATGGTAGCATTCTTCATTCTAGAGAAGCTCATTAGGAGACTGCCTGCCCTGCACACACACACCCTGACACATACCAGCACCTCCGGCCTTGAACCACTTGTATAAAACTCCCCACAAATTGTCCTGGGTTGAGGGCCTGAGTCCCCTGTGTCCCCCTTTCCCTGGCAAAGCATTAAAGCAAATCTTTTCTACTTCACCCCAAATTCTGTCTCTGAGATTCAATTCAGCACCGGTTCACAGGGGCCAAGTTTTCAGCATCAACACCAAGGCTTGGACAAGCCACACATCTTTGCTGAGAATGGTAGGGGCAGGACAATGACGGCTAAAAGAGAAGGATTTTCAAGGGGCCAGAGCAGACTTTGAGGGGATAGATAAGTTCATTTGGTAAGTGTGATTATTTCACAGGCTATTTACATAGGTAGAAACACATAAACTTGTACAATTTGTAAATTTATAAATATGTACTTTATGTCAATCAGAGCTCAATAAAGCTGTTTTGAAAAAGAGTGATGTGGAAAGATGTCTTAAAATACTAAATGAAATAAAACCAAGCCAGACAAAAACAAGTATACCATAATCCCCTTTATGCTAAAGCAAAACATTGATTTATGTTTATAAACACAAAAAAGTGTCTAGAATATTAGGTAGCTAAGAGAGAGAAATGTCAATAACCTCAGATATGCAGATGACACCACCCATATGGCAGAAAGTGAAGAGGAACTAAAAAGCCTCTTGATGAAAGTAAAAGAGAGTGAAAAAGTTGGCTTAAAGCTCAACATTCAGAAAACGAAGATCATGGCATCTGGTCCCATCACTTCATGGGAAGTAGATGGGGAAACAGTGGAAACAGTGTCAGACTTTATTTTTTTGGGCTCCAAAATC
>SJYV01042933.1:317953-339226 GCA_006410875.1 Neotragus pygmaeus | reverse complement strand
GGAAATAGATGGGGAAACAGTGTCAGACTTTATTTTTGGGGGCTCCAAAATCACTGCAGATAGTGATTGCAGCCATTAAATTAAAAGACACTTACTCGTTTGAAGGAAATTTATGACCAACCTAGATAGCATATTCAAAAGCAGAGACATTACTTTGCCGACTAAGGTCTATCTAGTCAAGGCTACGGTTTATCCTGTGGTCACGTATCGATGTGAGAGTTGGACTGTGAAGAAGGCTGAGCACCAAAGAATGGATGCTTTTGAACTGTGGTGTTGGAGAAGACTCTTGAGTCCCTTGGACTGCAAGGAGATCCAACCAGTCCATTCTGAAGGAGATCAGCCCTGGGATTTCTTTGGAAGGAATAATAAAGCTGAAACTCCAGTACTTTGGCCACCTCATGCGAAGAGTTGACTCATTGGAAAAGACTTTGGTGCTGGAAGGGATTGGGGGCAGGAGAAGAAGGGGACGACAGAGGATGAGATGGCTGATGGCATCACGGACTCGATGGATGTGAGTCTGAGTGAACTCCAGGAGATGGTGATGAACAGGGAGGCCTGGCGTGCTGCGGTCGCGAAGGGTTGGACACGACTGAGCGACTGAACTCAAGTAAATTATAGTATTTAAAGCAACCATTAAAAGTCAAAATAATAATAATTTATAGTATGCTCTATACAAGCAGGCATGATTTTCCAAGGGCTTCATATATGTTAACAATTTTATGTTATATGTTTATGTGTTTACATAACTAACGTATGAGGCAGGTACTATTGCTGGCTTCATTTTACACATGGGAAAGCCAGGACAGTAACTCCTTAGGTCAAACAGGAGTGGAACTGGGATTCAATCCAGACAGTCAGGTGGAGTCCATGCTCTAATCTCTATGGTAGACTCCACATCTACAGTATAAAGTACCTACAGTGATGGCAGAGAAGGTCCTGACAATATCAGTGAAAAAGTCTCTCAAATCAGTGAATATTACAATCCCTATTTCCTTTAAAACAAGTATTCAAAATGTTTGGAAGGACACATACCAAAGCGTTAACTATGTAACTCACTCACCTAGAACCAGACATCCTGGAATGTAAAGCTGAGAGGGCCTTAGGAAGCATCACTACAAAGCTAGTGGAGGTGATGGAATTCCAGCTGAGCTATTTCAAATCCTGAAAGATCTGTGAAAGTGCTGCACTCAATATGCCAGCAAATTTGGAAAACTCACCAGTGGCCACAGGACTGCAAAAGGTCCGTTTTCATTCTAATCCCAAAGAAAGGCAATGGCAAAGAATGCTCAAACTACCACACAATTGCACTCATCTCACATGCTAGTAAAGTAATGCTCAAAATTCTCCAAGCCAGGCATCAACAATACACGAACTGTGAACTTCCAGATGTTCAAAATGGATTTAGAAAAGGCAGAGGAACCAAAGATCAAATTGTCAACATCCACTGGATCATCAAAAATGCAACAGTTTCAGAAAAACATCTACTTTTGCCTAATTTACTATGCAAAAGCCTTTGACTATGTGGATCACAATGAACTGTAAAAAATCTGAGAGAGATGGGAATACCAGACCACCTGACCTGTCTCCTGAGAAATCTGTATGCAGGTCAAGAAGCAACAGTTAGAACTAGACATGGAACAACAGACTGGTTCCAAATAGAGAAAGGATTACGTTAAGGCTGTATATTGTCACCGTGCTTAGTTAACATACGTGCAGAGTAAATCAAAAGAAATGCTGGGCTAGATGACGCACAAGCTGGAATTAAGACTGACAGGAGAAATACCAATAACCTCAGATATACAGATGACACCACCCCTTATGGCAGAAAGCGAAGAAGAACTAAAGAGCCTCTCGATGAAAGTGAATGTGGAGAGTGAAAAAGTTGGCTTAAAACTCAACATTCAGAAAACGAAGATCATGGCATCTGACCCTATCACTTTATGGCAAATAGATGGGGAAACAACGGAAACAGTGACAGAATTTATTTTCTTGGGCTCCAAAATCACTGCAGATGGTGACTGCAGCCTTGAAATTAAAAGACGCTTAGTCCTTGGAAGAAAAGTCATGACCAACCTAGACAGCCTGTTAAAAAGCAGAGACATTTACTTTGCCAACAAAGATCTGTCAAAGCTATGGCTTTTCCAGTAGTCACGTAAGGATGTGAGAGTTGGACTATAAAGAAAGCTGAGTGACAAAAGAATTGATGCTTTTAAACTGTGGTGCTGGAAAAGACTCTTGAGCTGCAAGGAGATCCAACCTGTGCACCCTAAATCAGCCCTGAGTGTTCATTGGAAGGAATGATGCTGAAGCTGAAACTCCAATACTTTGGCCACCTAATGTGAAGGACTGATTTATTTGAAAAGACCCTGATGCTGGGAAAGATTGAAGGTGGGAGAAGCAGACGACAGAGGATGAGATGGTTGGATGGCATCACTGACTCAATAGACATGAATTTGAGTAAGCTTCGGGAATTGGTGATGGACAGGGAAGCCTGGGGTGCTGCAATCCATGATGTTGCAGAGTCGGACACAACTGAGCGACTGAACTGTGTAACCACGGAGGAACTGGTTGGGAATTTAGAAATGGCAATCTTTTAATATCTTTATAAGCATGTACTTACTAATATCATCTATGGCACACAAACTTTTAAAAAAGCACATATATCTAGTGATATCATATTAGTGAAAGGTTAAGGTAGGGCTAGGCATTTTACCTTAAAAAGAGTTTCAAAGGAATTAAGTCAATCAACATTGTTTAAGAAGTGAAATGTACTTACCTCTAGTCTTGATTATGGTAAAGTCAAGTCACTGTAGTCTTCCTTGATTTCAACACATTGGTCCAACTTCAAACTGAAGTTTATCTCAACCGCTTCACAGGGTATATTTAAAAACATACTGCATAGCTACAGTTTTATGTCATATTAAAAACCACCTGAGTTATCTGATGACTCTGGGCCTTCATTAAGATACCACCCACACCAGACGTGCAGCTTGCCATTCCTCTTAGGAATTTCACTATTCCTTGCCCTGAGGTATTCTGCTCAAGTGCCAGAGTAGGAAAACCAGATAACTACCTTGGTCAAGTAGTGTATGTAAAGTAAGTCAGTAAAAGCTTATGTGGAGGAGGAGGACCTGACAACATGAAGACTTCTCAAAATCCCATAATAAGAAATGTGTGAGATTCTGGGAGCTGATGTTTTCATATAAATGATCTCAGACGGAGTTCAGTGTGACTGGATTTTCAACGTAAGAGTTGACTGCTTGAGTTATCCATTCACTGCTTAAATTCCTGCCCAGCAGTCCTACTAGGGAGCCCTGCAACCAATGATTTTGATATTTCTGGTGGTGCAGTATCTCTTAAAGCAGCCTGTTCTGACACTGGATTGTATCACTTTCTAAGATGGCCTGCTTTCTTAATAGAATCATGGTGTATTTTTCTGTGTAGATTACACTCCACTGGTTATCGTTCTTAAAATGTGAGTCGTTTGCACAATCGATCATACAAACCCAACAACCAAGAAACAGTGATAGTTGTCTTTCTGTACTTTACTAAACACTTTGTGTTTAATATATTTTAAATTATAAAGAAATTACAAGGAACTCCTAAAAAAATTTAATACAAAAATATTACAAGTTAGGACAAGTAAGCACTGAGATATGACATTTGAAGAGAAGAAACATGCAGAAAAAGTAGCAGAGGGTTAACATTTCATTGTTGACAGAGAGGTCTGGTACAGCAGAGAAAAGCACCGTAAAACTACTGTCCACAGTGTCTTTTCCTCCACTGCATTTTCAAATGAATATGCTAGGGAAACAGTCAACTTTTAAAATCTGCTATGTATTATAATAGGTAAGAAATCTGATCTATAGTAAAGTGTAAGAACTAGGAAGTTTCAAATAACCCCTTCTGTAACTATTCAAATTGATTTGTTTTACCACAAGCTGATACAGATTATAATCCTTAGTTGTCCAACACTTTTGAAAAAAGTGTAAAATGCAGAACATTAACAATCTATGCCATGCAATAAAAGTTAACCCTTTGAAAATGAAAGGCTGTCAGAAAGTTCTAGTAACTGTAGTAGGTTATCATTTAATAAAACATGACAAGGCTATGCCTATAAGTATGCTTTAGGCATGCTTTATATGCCTGTAAGTTTATGCTTCAGGAAATTGAAGGGAAAGGTAGAATACGTGGAGGATACAAGGTTAAAAAAAAAAAGACAAAAAATATGCTCAATGATTCTTAAAAATTATTACCTCTCAGTAATTCTAAAGGAGTTGGGATTAATTAAAACTGGAAGATGCCTAGTATCTTTCCTCACAGATTATAAGATTTGTTAGCAACATATACCACTAGCTAAGGAAGAAAATTATTAAATTATAGTAGGTATCTATGAAGAAAAAAAAGAGCATTAAGGAAGTTGAGCACCCTGTCCTAGAAATCTTTGACAACTTATACACATTGTTTTGTGCTCAAATAAATGCACACTAATCAAATGAATCTGTTTATGTGAAACAATGTCTTTTAAAGTACAATATCTATTTTTTAAAATAATTCAAAATTGCTATTCCTTAGCTGATTAAATGCTCTATTATTCTTTAATAAAAATAGTAAATTACCCTTCATTTAAAAAATCTTACCTCCTACGAGAAGTAATAAAATAGTAAAATTTGCACTTTTATCTATGGGCTTACTTTATGTGTATCTTGTAAAACAGTAAATTTATGAAATACAGTGGTTTGGGTTCTGATGGCAGTTGTTATGATTGGTAACACCAGCATGGGAGAAGCAACATGATGTTCTATGTTATGAAGGCTAACTCAGAGCAAAAAACTTTATTCTACAAAAGAACATCAGAGGAGTAATTGCAATAAAATGTAAACAAGAAATTGTAAACAAGAGCATCCCTTTCCCTTTACTTGACTAGGAAATAGTCCATACAAACTACATAGGTATCAAAGGTTTTATATATGTACACAGCCAACATAATATCAAAATATATTTTATTCTGGACCTCTTTCAGATCTGATTCAAATTACAGTTGTCAAAGCAATACAATGCAAAGGGAAACTGCAACAACAACAACAAAAAATGTGCCTAGAAAGGATAAAAGGGTCACTGGGGACAAATCATTGTGATGTGGAACCAAAATACATTGCAAGTGTAATTAACATGGTCCAGGACAGCACAGAGTATCTGTATCAGTCTTCCTTACACAACAGTCATGAAAACTGAACAACAAAGTTCTTCAACATGTACAAAAGACTGTCATGGGCTGGTTTACACTTTTACAACAGTTTTAAAGTTAACTGGATAACTAAAGAAATGATGCAGACATTTTAATCCAGTGCTATAAGTAGGCTCACAGAATTAGACCCAAAGGATTTGTAGAAATCAAAAATTAGAACATTATAGCTACAATGTCGAAGTCAGGAAAGAAGAAAATTACTTCTGTATTTAGGGATTACAGAGCTACGAAATGCAGTCTGCCTGTTTTTGTTTTTGATGAGATGGATAAGTACATTAATTAGACTAGATACAACATGCAGAATGTTTTCTTGAACTTATCCATAAACTCTAAAGAAAACATCATGAAACAGATTACGAGAAAATTAAAACAAAAAAAAAACATATGCCCGTTATTCACCCTGCTTCAACACTGTCAACATAAAGGCAGAAATAAAGAATGCTATTAATACTTCAGAACTACTGATATAAGACATCAAATTTCTAAATCAGTGTATTAAAAAAAGTGAACACTTCCTCTTTTTTCGCTCTCTCTTCTACACTTAACTAGATTCATGTTTGTTTTTTTTTTAATTGATATTGAATGTGACACGTCAGAGCTATTACCGGAAGGAGTAACTCATAACTTCCCTACTCCCCTTCCATCCCTGCTGATTCAGAAGAAAAAACAAACAAACAAACAAAAAAAAACAACCAGGGTCTCTTGTAGATTTGCTGCTATTCCCCAAAATGCTGGCGTTTGCTGCCATGCCACAATGTTGGTCCACTGAAACAGGATTTCTGTGGAAACTGTCAACAGTAATTCACCAAATGCAAGTACCGTTTTTAGCATGCGAGAAAAAATGCAGGTTCTACAGAAGTGTACAATGTGCTTAAGAAAATGAAAACTGTTTTGAAAAGAGTAAATAGCACTGTATTTGAGATTTATTTTTTCTGCTTATCTAGTAAAACTTAACATCTTTGCTGACATAAGAACAGTCATTTCTGATTCCTTTAAACAGCAAAAATGCATACTCCTCTTCAGGCCTCTATTCAGTAATAGTTTACATAACTCTTAACAAAATCATTCTACATAAACAGATAGCTCCTTAAAAATAGTACTCTCTCATTAAATCTAATTTGACAGAAGTAAGTTTAAGGAAAAAAGGAGTGCTTTATAAGTTAAGTGAAAAAGTACAAATCTTTGGCCTTTCTCTTGACATTTCTATATGTCAAAAAGCAAAAAACCTTCATGTAATTCAATCTAATGATTACTTTTTGCACCATAATTTGTTTTTTACACCACAAAAGGAGGCACTTTCAGTATCTGTAAAAGGTGTTTAATCCTAAAACATACTTACCTAGAGAATAATTAATTAAAACAGAATTCAGTACACCCTAAGACCTATTAAGAAATTAAAAGTTATCACTTCTAAAAGTCACATCAAAGTTAATGATGGTACCCAATCAATGACAGTAAACCGGGAGTGGAACAAAGATAAGAATTTACGGGATATCCTACATGAAGAAGAAAAAAGATATTCCTTTATGATGTTCAAGAATGACAGCTGCTCTTTCTTTATTTTAATCAATAAGTATTCTATTCATTTAAGTTTTCCTTTCTATTTTTCCTTATAAGTGTCTTACAGTAGCCTATACAACAATGACATATAATGAACACCACAGAAAATCTACTGGAATCAATAGATCTTCAGATAAGTTCTTAGAGGGGGCAAAAAGAAAAAAAAAAAAGGAAAAACAAGCAAGAACCTCAAATATAGAACTTTACAGGCTGTGAAACTTGGTCTCTTATAATCATGTTACTGCTCAAATTAGAGGCAACCTTACTTTTGTCTACTGGAGCAGCATCGTGGCACATCAGCAGGCAATGATGATGTTGAGAACAGCAGCAAAAAAGAAATAACTGTATGCTCACAAAGAACCCAAGCCTACAAAATGGATACCTTTCTGATAGTTTATACTTAAAAGACCCAAGACTTCAGGATAATAAAGCTCTGTATTTATAATCTTTTATATGCCCTACTGTGGCTATTATGCTTAAGTAAAATACCTAAAGATCAAACAAACAAACAAAAAACACAGAGACGATGACAACACCATAAACACGTAGCTGTCGATTTTGGCAGCTATACTGCAGAACTTCGTGACTATCTTTAATCAGCTGGGGAAAAAAGGTCAATAACTGTATGCAAATGAATAAATTGTCCATATCAAAATACAAAAAGTACTATCAATAACCACCTCTGACTTTCAGATTTAAATTCAGTGCAATTGACAAATGCATCACTAAAGGAAAATGCAGCTTAAACATACTCAAAACATTTGTGTCTATTCCTGGGAGCACATTTAAAAATTATTGCACAGATTTTTAAATTTTTATTTTTTTTTTTAAAACAACAACAGAGGTCAACCACAGATGTGGACCTCCAGCAATAAAAGCAGGATTTCAAGTGCCAGATACTCAGCATATTAGGTTTCCTACGTAAGTCACAGGGTAATAGTTCTAAATAACTATAATGTGATCCAAAACCCTAAAAACAGCTGGCACAAAACCATCATGAATGACTGCCTCTCTGGATGTAAATTTTAAAAAATATTATTACAGTATCTTAGACCCCACTAGCAATAACTGGGGTACATGTAACAATGTATTGTGAAATTAAGTGTATTTATTCTCTTTACCAATAGCAAATGGTATCCTACCTTAGTAAAACCAAGACTTGCTTCAATCAATGCTGTTTTGTAAANTTACAGTATCTTAGACCCCACTAGCAATAACTGGGGTACATGTAACAATGTATTGTGAAATTAAGTGTATTTATTCTCTTTACCAATAGCAAATGGTATCCTACCTTAGTAAAACCAAGACTTGCTTCAATCAATGCTGTTTTGTAAAAAAAGCAAAACAACAAATGCTGAAAATCAAAGCTGCATTACTAGGGTTAAATGAGTTTCTACTTAAAACATAGGTTAAAATTTTAGCAGTAAAAGCTTCAAATAATTAGTGACAGAAATAGTGTTATAAATTTGCTAAGCTTGATAATAAATGATATTCCTTAATTAAAATTTTTGCGATATTAAATTTGACAACTATTCTCTTCAAAACTGACACTTCTGAATTATTACATTAATCATGACAAACCCTGTTAATCACACATATAAACATAGCCCCATGCTATCATTTGTAAATTCTGTATATTTTAGCTTTTAGTTGCATGAGCACACGAGGAGGTTTGATCTGATACCTATACCTTTAAGAAAATACATGATATTATAAACAGAGTAAAAGACATGATATAGTAGTGATTACTAAAAAAAACAAAACATAGCAGCTTAAATCTATCTATATTTGAGAAAATGTAGTCACAAGTACCACAAACGCAGAATTAGAGCAGCTGGGAGGTTAGTGCAATTACACCTTTTTAAAATTTTTGAATCACTGCTATTTAAGAACACCTTGAAGCAAGTCTTTTGTTTTAAAGATTGTTTTTAAACTAAGGTAGCAAACATTTTGCCATGTAATGGCAGTGTTATATGCCGTTATCTTGCTTTGTATGAAGAAAAATAACATGAGAGATTTTTAATACTGGAGTTTGGTTACATTACATATTTAAGCTTCTACACAGAATGATGGACACTTGGGAGAAGCTACTCCTTATCCAGAAACATTTTAATCTCTTAAAAAACAAAGTAAAAGAAACAAACAAACAACAAAAAACCCAAACCTACTTTGCTCCTTTTCACAATAGTGCACATTTTTAACCATAATTTAGTTATGGCTACAAAACATCAGAAGATATTTTTATGCATCTTCTCTATGGTATTAAAAAATTTTTTTGTGCCCTTCTAGTCTTTAATTGGCAGAAATATGTCCCCAAAAAAGAAACTATTGCATTTAAGCCACATCACCAAAAAAAACAAACAAAACAGAAAAACCCCACAACAGAAAAACAAAGCAAAAGCAAAAACAAAAAACAGAGCATAATACCCTTTTACTGATGTGTCTTACAGATTGACATGACCAAAGTCATATAGTTCCATTTAATTTCCAATTTCCCCTTCTACAACATGCACCAATTGAATATATGCTCTGGGAGCCATAAATGTACCAAACATCTATCTCTTCAAAAGAATGCATTAAAATATTTTTAAGAATTTTTTTGTTTAAAAGGTGAAAAAAATATAAACAAGAAACTGATTCACTCCCTTACTTCATGCATCCATAAACTAAACCAAAAAAAGTTTAAAAGCAAGAACAAACTACTGCTGCAAGTTTTTGTAAGTCCGTTTTCTCTGTACATACAAACTGCTAAACTACTGAAGGGAAAAAAGAATATAATCCATGGTGTCTGCTGATTCAAAGGGGATAAACAAGGCTGTCATTAGTATCCAAAAACTGGTACATGTATGGGCTGCTTTTATAACGCATATTTTTTCTCTCTTCTGTTTTTCATATCCAAAACTTCTAAATGCTATTTTAGGGGCACAGCAGATTTGATTCCAGCACTTGGTGAACAGAATTCACAAGCTGTGACAAAATTCTGTCATCTTCAGGGTGCAATTTTGTTTATATACACTGTTTGTATATATTTCTCTTAGATTTGGCTGTAGTGGACTGGCCATGGTTCAAGTGGGACTATAGCAGTACTTGGGGCGGGGACAGTCATTTTGGCTATATACACATTCATAGTCGGTCCATGGCTTCCAACTAGTAGCACTATTTCCGAAGGTCTAATACACAAACCTGTAAGAAATTAAAATAATCAACCAGTGTGTAAAGAATTTCATTGTACATTTTTAACTTTTTTATAGTACAATTTGGTATTCATTTCTTAGTTCTAAGTTCATGAAACTGATAAAACAAAAGTAATCATAGCAATGGATATAAACAACCAGATAAACTACGTGAAAGAAGATGGAGGAAANTGTGTAAAGAATTTCATTGTACATTTTTAACTTTTTTATAGTACAATTTGGTATTCATTTCTTAGTTCTAAGTTCATGAAACTGATAAAACAAAAGTAATCATAGCAATGGATATAAACAACCAGATAAACTACGTGAAAGAAGATGGAGGAAATAATCACGGGCTCGCACTACAGAAGAACCATGGCTAAAATTTTTAAGATTTGCTTTCTGTTAATTAAAAGTAGAAATATATACATTCAAAATAGACCATTTTCTATGATATACCTTTAATTTTAATGAAAGATACTACAGATTATATTAAGGTATCGCTTCAGTAAACAGCTAATGGCTATACTCTTTCCATCTTCCCTTTGCTTTCAGAACTTTGGAAGCCACAACGAGTTTTTCTGTAAAGACATTGCCAGCCTTACCCTGAAAGCCTCTTGGTATCACACATTCCTCAATGTAGACCCCTCAGTGCCTCTATTCCACCCCCTTCCATGGGCTACCAGCACTCTTCCACAAGAAAAGAAGCTTAAAAATAGGCATTAAAAATTCAAATCTCTCTCATAGAGATATCCTGCTATATTTAATTCCACTGATGAAATTTTACAGTCCATTTCTTGATCTTGAAGGCACTCTTTGGCAAAGATACCCTAAATTATATTTACATTATTTGAATGAAACGAGTATGAAAAGTATAGAGCCTTTAGTAAAAAAGATCAATACCCATATCATAAAATTTATTTTATAAAGAACACTTTGGCAATCCACCACCACAAGCCACATTTATTCACTGTGCCTTCTCTCGCTCACACACACAGCTACCCCTTTGGAAAACTTCATTGTACTTACTGAACCATCTGATGCACTGGCTCCAACCTTGTCTCCTGCTGCATTCCAACAAACTTCAAAAATCCCACCTGTTCCCCTATAGCTGTGAACTAGAGCACCTGTCTGAAATAAGAAGAAGCAGAATCTTAAAAATGATAAATTATTATGTATGTTGAAATGCTGAGGTCAAAATATCATACAGCTTTATTTCTAGCAATCCAATGCAAGATTTAGCTTCAACTTCAAACACAAGTTCTGAAATATCAGAAATGTAATGATGATCCTTTCACAAAATGGTAGCACTAGCCTGCTCTCAACAGTTCACACACACACACACGCCTGCTCTCAGCAGATCACACACACACACACACAGAGTTCACACACACACACGCCTGCTCTAGGCAGATCACACACACACACAGAGTTCACACACAGAGTTCACACACACACACACACACACGTACAGAGTTTACCGCTCAATTACTTTATTCCTTTGGTAATGGTAATCAAATTCATTCAGCTGCCATTCAATAATTAAAACTCAGTACAAAAATATATTCTCTTAGGAAACAAGTCATTAAACAGGTCAAAGGTAAGAGGTTCTGCTATGAGAAACTGATAAACATGCTTCTGGTGTTCTGTCCTGACAAACAAGGAAAATATGTCTCAGCTTCATGGTGACCTAAAAAATTCAAACTGCAAGTATCACAACTACCTAAAAACGACATGGCAGCAAGACACTTATCTTGTAAACACCGTCTGACAGAGCCAGCCCTGTTAATCACTAAGCTGGGAGACCATTTTTCCTTGTTTTCCTGTTCAAAGTCAGTCTGGAAATACTACAGAAACCACAGGTGCATGGATACAGTTGATCACACTGGGAAAGCTCTACCGTTTTCTTCCTCTTATCTAAAATTTCTCACAATTTAAAAGATCAATGAAAAAGTATGAGTGTAGCAGGCCTTAAATATATCTACAATTATTTAGGAGGGAAAGCAGTGGCTTCAACAAAATCTAAAATAAGCTCACATACAGAGTAAAATCTATAGAGAGTCAACTGTGGGCTTTAAAAAAGAACCAGCACTTTCTTTCAATAGTACTTACCAATTTCTATGCTTAACCTAGGCTACAATTGAACCAAAACAGCATGGTCAATAAGCAAGAGCTACCTACATTAAAACTGCCAAAGAATTCTTAGCATGTACTCAAATCTGTGATCAGACCAGACTATAAGAATTTATCTGTCAAATGATTAGGTTACATATCAACCAAGTAATGGGAAGAGGAAAAAAAAAAACCTACACACACACATATATCACATATGAATACGACAAAAAAATAATGACTTTTTTCTGCACTGAAATCTCACAAGATGCATTTTATTATTTTCAAACTTAAAAGGAAAAAAAAATGACATTTTGATACACAATAGTGAAACAACAAAACAATATGGATAGCTGTTCAAATGTCTTTAGAAGTCTAACACCATCTTCCCTTAGAATTCTACAGTTCTTTACCCAAATTTTATTTTAAATTAATTTACTCAAAATGCAGTAAATGAGTGACAGAAAATAATACAATAGGCAGATTATCTATAAAGTCTCTGCTAGTCAATCAAAACAGAAAGACTAGGACTTTTCTGGTAGTTCAGTGGTTAGGACCCAGTACTTCCTTCCATTTCAGGGGGCAACAGGTTTGATCCCGCCAAGCTGGGAAATAATTAAGATTAGAGAGCTCAGCTGGGTTGATGAAGTCAACATCAACATGCCAAAATTTGTAATGTTCCAAACATGAGTAACCATCAGTAAGTAAAAGGAATACATATTATAAAAGATGCTATACACAGTAACAATAAAATCCATAAGGTACCTCAGAATAAATTTTTAATAAAAGAAGATCTTTATGAAGAAATTATAAAGCTCTACTAAGGGGGGAAAGAGAGCCTTTAATAGGGAGACTAACAAAATAACACACATTAAAATTAAACCGATACTGCAGGGACAGGTAGAGTCACGTAACTGTTACTGAAGAGAACAGCATATGGCACGTAAAAACTAAAACACTGAAAAGATGAAAAAGAATGAAAGCAACAAAACTGTTTTCTCCATTTTTAAGAAAAGATTTCTGTAGCACTGCCCCTAGAAATGAAGTATATAGTTTTAAGTTTCTCTCTGATAAATTTTGTATTGAATCATAAAATCCTGTCTGTTGTTAGTACATTTTTTTAACTGCTCATATATACCCACTTCAAAGATAATTCTTTTAGAAAATAAATTACATCATTTATCTAAATAAATGCATCTTAAATTCTCATACTGTATGTCTGCAAAACTGTTGAAAAAAATAAAACAAAGAATTTAAATTTATTTCTAAATTTTGGTCTATATTATGAAAATCTCATAGTATTTTTTGATCTTTACTAGGCTATAAAAAATGCCACCAAAAAATACTCATTTAAAAACTAAGAACTGAATAAATAACACAAAAGGAATGACAATCAAAATTGGGAAAAAAAATTTGTTTAGACAAACACTTCTTACTCATATAAAGATATGTGACTCTTCAAATAACCCAGACATACCTGTGTGTTCCAGATGTGCACACACTTGTCAAAAGAACCACTTGCCAGATACCTGCCATCAGGACTGAAAGCTACACTGTACACAGGCTCTTGGTGTTTTGTCAAAGTATGGATGCAAATTCCTCTGTCTACATCCCATAATCTAACAGTAGAATCAAAGGATGCACTGACAAAGGAGGAAAAAAAAAAAAGATTTTATAAGTAATGAAATTCCCAGCCCCACCCCCAAACTACAATGACCGTCTCTCCTTATAGCTAGCCACAAATTCCCTATGAGAAGTAGACTGCTGTTAGGAATAAAGTGCTCTGGAAACAGAGCTAAAAGGAGAAGAGGCAGGTTTCATTAAGGGCATCTCCACATCTGTAAATTGGAAAATATAAATGAGCTAATTTACTATACTTCTTTATTCTTTAAATAACTCCTTTATATTGATTCTCAAAACACTACCTTGAATATACACTTATTATTTATTTTGATGCTGAAAAAACTTTATTGTGTTATGCCTCACTTAGGTTTTAATCAATATTTGATATTATCAGTAAATATTTGACATCTCCATAAACAAAATCCATTATGAGCTGAAATAATAAAATGTCTAAATGTTCCCATTTAAAAAATACTCCTTGCAGGATACATTCCATTTTACTGAATTTTCCTAATTTTCTGCCATAATGTAAGAATTATTTTTTGTAAAAGACTCATAAAGGAAAAGGAACACAGAAATGTTACCTTGCTAACATAAGGTTGGCATTTGGATTGCTTGTCCCTGGCCCTGTTGGACTCCATTTGATAGTATAAATTTCTTTATTATGTGCTTGCAAATCATGGACACAGTTGTCTTGTTTCATACTCCATATCTAAACAAAAAGGAAAAGTGTGTGTAAATTAGCCTTCCATACAAAGGATATGTTTATAATATGATCTTGCCAGTCCAAAATACGTGGCATAACCATACCAATAATTATAGAGATCAAGAAAATATATGCAAAGAAATTAAAATGTAGAGAATATATTTAATATTTGTTTTTTAAAAAATGACAAATTAGCTTCAAGTTCATTCTAATAATCAGTATTGTGAGGCTTCAGGATTCAATAAATTGTAGTTCTAAGATTATTTTTGAAAGCTTCAGATGGTACAAATATCAACATTCAGTAATTTCCTTGGTAATGATGCTATACTATTTAAGGCATTAGTTTTTATGCTATCGTTTGAAAATAAAGATATACATTATAAGTTCCTCTTAGAATTCAGAATTAAGAACTATATGGCAATGGGGAAGGGAAAGTAGATAAGGAATATACAAGTAATACAGTATGATTCATGTTGACACCAAAGGATAGGCAATAAAAGCAAAAAAAAAAAAAAACAAACCAAGAGGGACTACATACAATTAAAACGTTTCTGCACAGCAAAGAAAACAATCAATAAAGTAAAAAGGCAAAAACCTATGGAATCAGAGAAAATACTGCAACCCATATATCCAATAGGGAGTTAACTTTCAAAATATATAAGGAAATCCTACAACTCAAAAGCAAAATACTATTTTAAAAATGGACAAAGGACTTGACATTCCTTCCAAGTCGACACACAAATGGCCAACAGGTTATATGAAGAGATGCCCAATGTCACAAATAATTAGGGAAAAGCAAATCAAAACTACAATGAGATTATCACTTTACAACTGTTAGATGGCTACCATAAATTTTAAAAATTTTGTCAAGAATATAGAGAACTTGGAACCCTTATAAACTGCTGATAAATGAATACAAAATGGTGCAGCCACGATGAAAACCAGTATGGAGGTCCTCCCTCAAATTTTAGCAACTATCCCCATATGAACCAGCAGTTCCACATCTGGCTACATATATAAAACATACAGAATGAAACCAGGCTCTTGAGGTGGTATCTGTACCCATGTTCACTTCAGCATTCTCCAGAAAAGCCAAAATATGGAAACAGCCTAAGAGTCCAACAATGGGTGAATGGGGAAAGAAGAAGATGTGCATGCACGCAGTGGAGCACATTCAGATTGGAACATACAAGGAAATCCTGCAGTATGCAACAAGGCAACAAGGATAAATTTTAAAAACAAACATTGCATAATTCCATTTACATGAGATATCCAAGAATCAAACTCACAAAAGCAAACAAAAAAGAATGGCGGGGATAAACAGTAAGGTCCTATAGTATATAGCACAAAAATCATACTCAATATCCTATAATAAACAATAATGGAAAAGAAGAAAAAAAGAATGGTGGTTGCAAGGAGTTGTGGTGGAGGTGGGTTGCTATTCAAAAAGTATAAAATTTCAACCCTAGAGTAGATCTGCCATACAACACTGTTTTAGATAACAATACTGTATAGTACATTAAAAAATCTGTTAAAAAGTAGATCCCATCTGTTCTCACCATAATAAGATTTGGAAATTTTAAATGATCCATATAGAAAAAAACCATTAAAAAAGCAATAATTAAAGTTAAAACGGTAAGCAGACAACACACTTTTCTCAAGTTGAAAACATGTTTATAATCCAATACAGATTAAAACTCATACTGTTTTTGAGCAAAAGTTAAGAGAAATCTGTATCAAAGTATTTCTGACAAAATCACTCAATAAAGACAAGAGGGAAAATCTTGCCCAAAACAAACACACACCAAACCAAAGTGCCAACAAAGAAACAAAAATCAGCTGGGATTCACACTTTTGCAATGAAACTGAGATAACGAAACAGTATCATAATGTTTTGTATCCTGCTAAGTCACTTCACAGTCGTGTCCGACTTTGTGCGACCCCACAGACGGCCTCCTACCAGGCTCCCCCGTCCCTGGGATTCTCCAGGCAAGAACACTGGAGTGGGTTGCCATTTCCTTCTCCAATGCATGAAAGTGAAAAGTGAAAGTGAAGTCACTCAGTCGTGTCCGACTCTTAGCGACCCCATGGACTGAAGCCTACCAGGCTCCTCCACCCATGGGATTTTCCAGACAAGAGTATTGGAGTGGTGCCATTGCCTTCTCCGGTTTTGTATCCTAGGTATACATAACTCCATGTAAATAAATGCAAAAGTAAGTTTCCAAAATGTATTTCATGCCAGCTTTCAATAGCTCTGATACTACTGACTATTCTCTTCAACACCTCCCTTGAAATACTCTTCTCTACACATACATACTATTTCCACTGAAGTCATCCTGCTAGGTTTTCTTTTGGAACCTGATTCTTCTTAAAGCAGGTAAATGTTACAGAGTTTAGGAATTTTGACGCTTTCTTCCTCTTTTACTTGATACTTTCTACCTACACAATTTTGTCCACACCCATGGCTTTGAATGACCACCTGTCTACTGAGAATTCCCAAATGATTACGTCAAACTTTGAGTTCTTCTCTGAGCATCAGACCAGCCTGGTACGTCTACTTGCTTGACTGAAAGGCACTATCCAAGCTAAACATAATCTTCTCGCTCATCTGCTGTTCGTTCTTTTCAAAGTATGGTTTCACTAGACATTATCCATCCTTATAGCTTCTGCTTTCAAATTCTATGACCTTTTATTATTCTTAGAATAACAACAACAAAAATCTCTAACACTTTCTAATTCAAACTTATCTCTCGAACTGCAAATCAGCAGCTGAGAGTAGCCACTGGCGTTCTTTCATTTCCTTGTATGTGCCACACTCTGCTCCCAAAGAAGTTTTTTGTTCTTTATTCATTTTATAAGTATAATGTATATGCATGCAAGGGTGCCAGGTGGCTCAGTGGTAAATAATCTGCCTGCCCATGCAGGAGACGCAGAGATGCGGGTTCAATCCCTGGAGTAGGAAATGGTAACTCCTTCCAGTATTCTTGCCTGGAAAATTCCACAGAGGAGGCTGGTGGGCTATGGTCCTCACACATGACTGAGTGATCACGTGTATGCACATGCATGCACACACACACTTGCAAAGTAATCTCACAAATAAAAGTGTGAAGAAAAGCATTTTTATCAGCAATGCTTACAAGGGAGTCCAGACTTGAGAAAACCTAACTAAAAACATAGCTGGTATTTAATGGAAAAAAACCCCACCAGGTTACCAAGGTTACATTTAGTCTGTTCATGGGAAGAGGAAACGCAGTTTTCCTTCATGATTATCCTATCTATAAAGGTTATCACATTTGTAGTCAGTGGCATTGTAAAGTCAAAGGTAAATTATTTTTAGTAGAGTTAATGTGATGAAGTATAGAGCTCAAGCTTCATTAATTTTGAAGATTATTATATTTTTCTTTATCTCAGAAAGCTTTTCTCACCCCTTAATTCTGGTATGTGATATACACAGGGGCTAGGTGTTAGTTTTTGCTTTTAGTTATACAAGAAAAATGTAAACTCATATTGAGATGTGAGTTCTGACATGTCCACTATGCTCATTCACTGATTAAGCTATATATACACTACACATCAGTTTCCCAGCAAGGGTGATATATATTCACACCACAGCAAAAATCCAATTAATACACTGCTCATAATATCAGTCAAATCCATGAATCCTACAAAGATCTTCATTCACTACCTGTGAGTCAGGTCTTTATATGAGCAAATAACCTTTCATTGTACCAATATATGACTCGTTACCAGCAAAGACAATTTATAATAGCACAAATCTTAGTATCATAATTCCCAACTACAAGTGACACATTCTGAGAACGGCCAGAGCAGCCACACCATCTGAATTACCTTCAAGGTCATGTCATCAGAACAGGATGCCAGGAGATTGCCAGTTGGGTCCCATTTGATAGCATTTACTTCATTCTAAAAATAACAGTAAACATTCACATTTTCATTTCATAGACTTGGTTATTCTTTGGGTATTAAACATACATACTTCAAAACCACTGAAACATTACTTATTCATCATAATTGCTTTAAAGGAGGGAGAAAAGAAGTGTCTCACCGTGTGTCCCTGGAATGTTTTAATAGGTCTGTCTTGTCCTAATTTACAGACATGAATGCACATATCTGTACTACAAGAAGCGAAAGTGTTGTTGCTCTGCCAGTCAACATCCAATGCTGGTGCTGCAAAGGAAAAAAGGCCAGGTTTGCGTTCATTCCACACGTACTGAAATCTAGGTGCTTTAGTTTTAAAACATTGCTGGACATTAAGAACTTAAATGATTTGCTTTATTCTTTTGATATTAATAGAATTTTTAAGATTATGGTACTTAAATATCGCAAATATTAATACATTTCAGTTTGGTTGTCTCTATGTGAGACACAGCCTAACAGAAAGTATCCTGGCCTGGTAACCAGGAGATGAGGGTTCCTGAGTGTTTGCTCTGTAAATTACTAGCACTGGACTCTTGGTACCTCATTTCTAAAAGAATAAAATTAAATGTGATGCTACATTTCCTTTTGTTTCTAAAATTCTGAGAGTGTTCAATGGATAAGAAGCCTTGTTTTGCTATTCCCTAACTAATGGGCCCTTATAAGCAAGGGCCCAGCTCTCATGCTATTTTTCTCTTCTAAAAAATGGGGATAAAAACCTTTACACTTAGTACTCAAGGATATTGTGAACATCAAGTTAGATAACGTGTATGAAAGTACTTTGTAAATTACAAGTGAGACAAATGTTACACTGAGTAAGTACCATTTCCACTATCTACTTAACTGATAAATGGGAGTATTACATGATTGGCAAATACATTTTTCTTCTAAGTGATTCTTGTCAAATATATCTTAAATTCTACATCACTGAATTTAAAACCTCAGAAGTCCAAAAGCTGGCTGGCATTTAATACTTTAGGTCGGATATTATTAAAGATTCTTTCCTTTCTCATTTTCCCCTGTTGCAAAGTGCAAAGCTTCTCTATATTTAGCAATGCAGATTAAGGTAATGATAGCAAGCAACTGGGTTAAGCAATAGAAGCATACCAA
This sequence comes from Neotragus pygmaeus, assembly GCA_006410875.1. Lineage (NCBI taxonomy): Eukaryota > Metazoa > Chordata > Mammalia > Artiodactyla > Bovidae > Neotragus > Neotragus pygmaeus. The sequence goes on along the minus strand of SJYV01042933.1, from coordinate 319,758 downwards.
ACACTGCATTTAGAGCAGGCAGTAGGTGGTTGGGGGAAAGGTGAGAATCAAAAATGAAGCTTGCTTGGCAAGACAAGGAAAATCCCGATATATAACAAACACTTCAGAGCCCTGCATGAATCAGGTTGACCCTAGACCTTTGTCACCAGAAACCGTTCCCTTCCTTGGCTCCTTCCCTCTTTCCCATCCTGCTTCTGGGAGAATCCAACTAAGTCAGTGAATAAAAACACTGGCCCTCTTTGATCAGCACGATGTCGGGTATGCTGCTGTTCATGTGCACCACAACCTCTTAGAGCAGTGTAGACAACCGTTCCTCTGTGAGCTCATCTTCAGCCCACTCCTCACCTCGCTCTGCCCTGCCCTTCTTTGCCACCAGGACATCACATATTCCAGGTCCCCATGCCTGCAGTACCCTAGATGGGCTCATTCAGTGGAAGAAACTGTCAGAAGTCCAAGGTCAGGAGAAAGAGGGCAGACAGGCAACTCTGTGGTCCTCTCTCTAGGACTGGGTCTTTGGCAGTGGCCCTGATTGCTCCATGGTGCCTGCTCTTGCCAGGCAGCCTATTCTCTAAAGACACCATTCCCACTGGGTAGCTGGATCCTATCATTTTCTCTACAGTCTTAGGCTTACTGCAGTTGGTAAACTCTGAGTTACCTCCTACTTCTCTGGTCTTCACTCTGTAAGACTCCTGCTAGAGCTTGCTTATATTATGTTCCCTTTCTTGAATCACCTGGTTTAGATTTTGTCTTTGTGCTTTGGAATTGGAGTCAGTAACTACACCTTCATTTTGACATTAAATATTATTAAGATACAATTTTGAAAAATAATTTTAACAAAATGCTTATATGATAAGCTATTATAGTGTTAAGAAGTGGGGGAAAGGACTTCCCTGGTGGCACAGTAGATAAGGGTTTGCCCGCCAATGCAGGGGACACAAGTTCGATCCCCGGTTTGGGCAACTTTCACAGGCTGCAGTGCAACCAGGCCCGTGTACCACAGCTACTGAGAAGCCACTGCAAAGAAGAGAAGCCACTGCAATGAGAAGCTCACACACCACGAGGAGGGGCCCCTATTCGCTGCAACTAGAGAATGCCTGCGTGCAGCAACGAAGACTCAGCGCAACAACACCCCCCCCTCAAAGAAAACTGTGTGTGCCAAAAATGTAAATAATTTAAAGGACAATTAAAAGTTATATAATAAAACACTATGAAGAAGGCCAAGTATCTGTTGTGCTCCACCAGGGCATCAATTTGATAGAGCATCATCTGAAAATGTTAGATAGGTGGCTGAGAAAATCAGAAACAGTATTTAACAAATACACCATTAGGTCCAAACCAAAACAAAAACCAAGTGTATAACCAGGTAAAGATAACTGAAGGAAGCTGGAGAATGCTAAGACATGAGTTGTATGATTAATATTCTGTGATATGCTTGGCTCATAAGATACAATGATTATAGATTGGTGTGATCTAAGAATCCATACCTCCTTACTCTATATTTTATTCCTAAAATTTAAAAATGACTCTAGGTAATATAAGTCCTTCAGGATAGAAACACATCTCTAACATAAAATATATTTTTATGAAGGTAATATGTGAGAGGTATATTTACTATTATTGGTTTCATTTTCCATATGATGAAAAAGGCTAAGAACAGTTAATTGGCCGAGGGTACACAATCTTCTAAATTCCTGGAGCTGGAATTCCCTGGTGGTCCAGTGGTTAGCACTCTGCTCTTCCACTGCAGGGGGGATGAGTCTGATCCTTGGTTGAAGAACAAGGATCCTGTAAGTTGCAAGGTGCAG
>SJYV01042933.1:269823-317852 GCA_006410875.1 Neotragus pygmaeus | reverse complement strand
TCAGGGAACTAAGATCCTGCAAACTGCAAGGTGCAGCAAAAAAAAAAAAAAAAAAAAGCCCTGGAACTAAGATTCAATCTCTGTGTCCTCCAATTCTGATTTATTTTTTGTTAACCCATGCATCTTTCATAATCCAGAAAGGTAATAAATAAACCTATGAGGGAAGGGGAAAAGGCATTTAATATTAATTTGCCTTTTTAAAAAAACAGCTTCACTGAAATATAATTCATGTATCATACATTTCATCCATTTAAAGTGTGCAATTCAATGGCTTTTAGCATGTTACATTAGTTTTAAAATATTGTGGTCATACATAACATGAAATTTGTCATTTAATTAAGTGTACAATTCAGCTGTATCAATTACATTCACAATATTGTACTATCATCACCACTATTTTCCAAAGTTGTGCATCACCCCAAACAGAAATTCTGTAACCATTAAGCAATAACTCTCCATTTCACCCTCCTCCCAGCCTCTGTAATCTTGAATCTTTACTTTTAAAGTTACGTCTGATTTACTTCACTTAGCATAAGGTATGGAGAAGGTGATGGCACCCCACTCCAGTACTCTTGCCTGGAAAATCCCATGGACGGAGGAACCTGGTGGGCTGCAGTCCATGGGGTCGCTAAGAGTCGGACACGACTGAGCGACTTCACTTTCACTTTTCACTTTCGTGCACTGGAGAAGGAGACGGCAGCCCACTCCAGTTTTCTTGCCTGGAGAATCCCAGGGACTGGGAAGCCTGGTGGGCTGCCATCTATGGGGTCGCACAGAGTTGGACACGACTGAAGCAACTTCAGCAGCAGCAGCATACGGTATACAAGTTCTCTGGTGTTGCAGCATGTACCAGAAATTCATTTTTTTAATGGCTGAATAATGATCCATGTATACAGAGACTCATTCTGTTCATCCACTCATCTGCTCATGAACAGTGTGCTGTTCTCACCCTTTGGCTACTGTGAACAATGCTATAAATACTGCTATGAATTCATTCAAGTTCCTGCCTTCAATTCAATTACCTAGGAGGAGAACTGCTGGGTCATATGGTAATTCTATGTTTAGCTTTTTGAGGAACTGTCATACTCTTTTCCACAAATGTACCATTTTACATACCTACTAACAAAGTATAAGGTTCTAATTTCTCCACATCGTTATGAACGCTGTTATTTTTTACAGCTATCCTAATGAATATAATGGTTAAGTCATCTATAATCATGATTTATGCTTTATGTAAGAGTATATGGATGAAAATACAGTATAGGAATTAGAATATGGTAATTTTAAAAGCATGGTAGACTTCTATTCCTGGTCAAGATGGGGTAATAGGAAACAAATTTACCTCCTGCCCAAAATAGCCAAACACTTACAAAATGTATGAAGTAACAGTACAAGACTCTGGGTTAGTGCTAGCGTTAGTTACTCAGTTGTGTCCGACTATTTGAGACTCCACAGACCACAGCCTGCCAGACTCCTCTATCCATGGAATTCTCCAGACAAGAAGACTGGAGTGGGTGACCATTCCCTTTTCCAGGGCATCTTCCTGACCCAGGGTCTCCTGCATTGCAAAAGGATTTTTTTATACCATCTGAGTCACCAGGGAAGACTCTGGGTACGAGACAACAAAGGACAGTGGTTCTTGAGAGAAGGAAATCAACCAACAATGTACCTTTAACTGTTCATATATGGTCTGGAAAAATGTCCAGATCCTAGCCCATGGATGAGGAATTTCCCTAAGGAAGAGATTAATGAAATTCCTGAGGGGAAGAGATAAAGCTCAGAATCTAGAGAGCCACAGGCAGCTAGAATTCATAGCACAAGAAAGGAGAGAGTTGGGCAGACAGAACTCTACTAAAGACCTGCGGCGGGCCCAACTCACACAGTTAGCTGTACCAATCAGCATAAGTACTAGCTGAGCCTTGGGAAAGAGCCACTGAAAAGGATTAGAAGAAATCACGCCTGATACTCAAGACTGGAAACGTGCAGCAGGCTAGAAAATCTTTTGATTCAGGGAACACTGGTTTGAGTACATCCAGGCTCTGGCTTCAGTACCAGGAAATAATTAGCTCTGCACTGAGCACTGTTTCCCTGCCATTTAACAAGTTTCATAAGCGTGACCCAAAGGATCAGACCATTTCCAGGTAATTTAACAATGTGCCAGGACAAAGTTCACAAATACTTAGAAGAAAAGAAGTGTAAACTTGAAAAACAGCATAGAAATTATCCCACTTCTCAGGTGGCGCTAGTGGTAAAGAATCCCCCTGCCGTTGAAGGACATGTAAAAGAGATGTGGGTTCAAAAGGGCAACCCATTCCAGTACTCTTGCCTTTTCGAAGCCTGGTGGGCTATACAGTCCATGCGGTCACAGAGAGTTGGACATGACTGAGCACACCCGAAAAAAATACTGGATAAAAAAAATGAAGAGTATTATGAGAAATCAAGCAGACTAATAAACACACTCAAAACTTCAAGTTAAAAAAAATGTGAGGAGGAAGTAGAATATTCTTTAAAAATAATAGTCAAAAATTTTTTTCATTTGAAGGAAACTATGCATGAAGACATCCAAGAAGCTTCAAGGTCAAGAAACAAAGAAAACTGAACTAAGGCACAACATATTCAAATTGTACAAAATCATTTATAAGCAGAAAAATCTTAAAAGCAGCCAGATAAAGCAAGACAAATTACTGCAGAGCAATAAGGATGAAAACTGGAATAAGTTCAAGTATAAGTAAGAGAACATGGCAGTATTCTTTTAAAGCACTGAAAGAAAAGTATCCTGTCAACCCCAGAACTCTATACTCAACAACAACAAAATCTTTCAATAATGAAAGTGAAATACAGACTTGTTCACATAGATAGAAAGAATTCATCAGCATTAGATTTGCACTATAAGGAATGTTAAAGTCATTTGGGTAGAAAATAAATGAGACTAGATGAATTAGATGTGTATGCATCTACACAAAGAAACGAACAGCTGGAAATGGTAACTATGAGTAAAAATTATTATTTAATCTCTTTAAAATATCACTTGAAAGTATATAGAGCTAAGTTAAAGATGTGTACTATAAATCCTGATGCAACCACTATAATAAAAGATTTATAGTTAATAACCCACCAAAGGAGGAAAAATGTAATCATAAAAATATTCATATAATCCAAATAAAAGTGGAAAAACAGGAAAAGAAGAGATAAATAGAAATTTGATTAATTTAAATGCAATCATATCAATAATCACATTAAATGTAAAGAGCCTAAAAATTACCATTAAAAGGCAGCGGCTGATATTCAGTAAACGAGCAATAAATGATGCCTACATAAATTACACTTCAAATGTAAAAGTATGGAGGGATATATACCATGCCAACACTAACCAAAAGAAACTCGAAGGGCTACATTAACATCAGATTAAGTAGATTGCAGAGCATGAAAAAAAAAAAAAAAAAGAAAGAGGATCATTACCGAAATGATAAATGGATCAATTCAACATGAGGATGCAACATTCCTAAATGTTAATGTCCTTATTAGCACTGTTTCAAAATGCATAAAGCAAAAATTGACACAAGAAATTAGAAACTGTGTTTTCCAATTACTATTGATGATTTCAATACCCTCTCTCTCAGTAACAGGTGGTATAAGTAGACAGAACCACCAGTTAGGGCTATAAAAGATTTGAACAACCTTATGAAACAACTTGACCCTCATGCCATTTGTAGGAACAATGGAATTATATTAGAAAGCGGGCTTTGCTGGTGGCCCAGTGGTTCAGAATCCACCTTACAATGTAGGGGACACTGGGTTCATTTAATTCCTGGCCCATGAAGATCCCACAAACTGCAGGGTAAAAGCTCATGCGCCACAACTACTAAAAGCCTGTGCTCTGGGGCCTGCAAGCCTCAAATACTGAAGCCCATGTGCCGCAGAGCTCACATTCTGCGACAAGAAGCCCGGGCCCTGTAACTAGAGTACTCCCCAATCTCCACAACTAGAAACAGCCTGCACACAGCAATGAAGACCTCGTGCGGTCAAAAATAACATGAATGTTGTTTATTAAAAATTAGAAAGCAATGCTACAAAGACCTTGAAAAACTCTCCAATTATTCATAAATTAATACACTGAATCAAAATTACTTCAGAAAGTATTCTGAACTGAATGAAATCACAATATCTGAAAAATTGTGAGATGTCACTAAGTGGTAGTTAGAGGTTAATTTATAGCACTGAATGTCAGATTCCCATTAGAAAAGTAGACAGGTTTCAAATCAGTGACCTCAACTTCTCTATCAAGTAAAAGAAAAACATACGTCATCAAAGAAAACATACAGATGATAAATTAACACGTGACAAGATGCTCAACATCATTAATCATTAGGAACTACAAATAAAACCACAGTGAGATACCACTACACACTCATTACAGTGGATACAATTAAAAAGACTGATCATATACCAAGTGCTGGCAAGGATATGGAGGGACTGGACACACACACACCCCTCTCAATAAAGCCATTTAAAAAATAAAAAAAGCATGGCAGGAAAGACTATCACAGGTAAAATGGCTTTTTATCTGTAAAATGACTTCTACATCATCTACCCCTGGGATGTAGCCAAGATTGAATGGGATCGTGTATAAAGAGCATTACCTCCAACACAAAGGTGGCACACATTATAAAGCAACTCATAACAATGCCACACCCACTTATTTCAATTTTCCATCACTCCTAGGATGCAGGAAAAATCTTTAGGCAGAATGGTCAGAGCTCTAAGAGAATTCTATCTGGTTGAGGACTAGAAGCAAAGGCGGAAAGGGATTAAAACAGGTAAACAGATACTGATGTGTAAATAAATACTTATTAATGTGGTAAGCTTTAATCAGGTTGTTTAACACAAACTTGCAAAATTATGCCACTCAGATACTACTGAAAAATCATTTTGTGCCTTATTTGATTTATTGAATCACACTAAATAGAGAAATACAAAAAAGCAAAATGCCAAAAGCTTTGCATTTCAATTTTAAAGGTAACACTGTGCCACTGACTATAAAAAGGATACTACCAAAGCCTTGAAAATAACCAGAATTACTTAACTCAGCCTCCAATTTAAAACTCTTTCCAACCACAACACAATCTTGCATAATGCAATTAAATCAGGCAGTACTAAAACTACTGTTCTAAACATTATTAGGGATTTTGTTCCAGTTTAATATCAGTTTCTGTTCTCAGAAACCCCCCTGAAAGCAAGAACAAAGTTCTAGGATGTACAAGAGTGTTGGTACTAAAATCAAGGTGTCTCTACACATCAGGATGTAAGCCCTGCTGCATAGCCATATATCATGGAGAAAGAAGCACACTATTTTGGAGATCAGATTTATCTGATTTAAGTATCAAATTATTTCCTAAAAGAAAATATATGAAGCACCAAAGTTCTAGCAGTATCGGGAAAGCCTTATAATTTTTATTTTAGGTAAGCAAGAGGACTGATTTAGATACATAAATTAAAATAAAACATGTCAATACCTAAATCTGTAGGAGTTTAGGCAGTATTTCCATATATATGTATTAGTCTTACGCACTTATTCAAAAAGTATTATTTTTATCCCTCATTTACAGATAGAGAAAATACGGCTCAGAAAGGTTCAAGTGGGATTCACAAGCACACCTAGACATCCTGGATCAAAAATCTATGTTCTTACCATTAAATATTACCAACTGTACTGGCACCAGGCTGAAAATGCTTTTTTATGGTACATTTCACAGAAAACATTTGATGATCCTCTGATAATTAATTATCTGAAAGCCACTGAACATCAACTCCTCAAAGGACTAGGAACAAAGCTTACATTTCATAGTTTAAGATTTTAGATGAATTATATGCTATTAAAAGTTTAATTAGGAAAACAGAAGAAAGTTCTAACAGTTCTCATGTAAACTGTGAAGATTTACCTGAATGAAAAGGAAATTGTTGCTTGGCTTCACCAGTATGTGCATCCCAAATAATTGTAGTCTAAGATAGAAAAGAAAAATATATTGCTAAGAAAAGTTTATCATACATACATATATTAAATGCCTCATCATATTAAAGCAATATGAAATGTCAGAGTGCATTTAACATTTTAGTACAATGAGGCTATATTCCACTGGGAGCAGGGAAAGGATGTTTAAACTGTTAAGCAGTTTAATTCTACCCTGGTGACTTTTCATCAGTCAACTTACTTCAAATAACAATTATTGGTTGTCTACAAAGTACCAAACATTATATTAGATTAAGAAACTCCATTGTAGTAGTGTATTAAATGTCAGATGTTTATTGCTGTGTAGCTTGAGGAGGCAAAATTTTGGTTAATATAATAATCAGCTAATTCTCAATATTAAGATTTTTAAAGCTCACATTTATAAATAAAGGCAGCTTTAATTCTGACAATAACTAAAACAATGTTTTTCATATTACATCAAAGTATAACATATACTTCTGAATGGATATATTCACAATTTCACTAATACCCTCCCATCACTAATTTTATAACTTTGGGGTCATAAGTATTGTAGATTGGCAGTAACTATTAAGAAGGCTTTCCCCTCCCATTCCTGGCCACCTTCATATTCTTCCTTTTTGCCTACTTCCCTTTTTGACAATATACAGGTAACTATGGGCATGTACTTTCCTATATTATAAAATAATCTTTTCTGTCATGTGTGGTAAAGGGAATAACTTTAAGAAAATGAAGGAGAAATAACAAATGATTTCAACCTACCCATGTTTACCAGCCATGTTAGGTGAAAGCTGCAAAGACGCTGCATTTCTTGCATTTTCAATTAAACATTAGGAGTTCAGCTAACAGACTGACTCTAAAATTTCGAATGAAATCACTCCAGAGCTATACTCACTGATGCGATTAACTCAAAACTACAGAAAAGAGATGAAGAGTATTGGATAGATGACTTCACTATGGCTCAAATTCCAAAACAATGAAGAGTGGTCACACAGATAAGAATAAAGGGCATCTGCACAGATTTAAGAATGAGCTGACAGAAAATCTAAGAAAGCATTTCTATTCCTAACATAAATTTGCATGTGGATTTCCCAAATATGAATGCTTTATTATTTATGTGATTAGCAGAGGAGAATATTACTCTCAAGTATACTCTTTAACAAATTAACTTTTGTAGAAGCTAATTACCTTGTCTACTCCAGCACTTAGAATGAAATTTCCTTTCTTATTCCATTTTAATGCAAATATGGGGCCTTTATGCTGCCCCAAAGTGCTAGCAAGGTTACCTAAAATTCAAAAAAGAAAAACATTAAAATTACTTTAAGCTTTATAATTTGGATCAACAGTAAAAACAAGTGGGAAAAAAAATGCTTTATTTACCATCTTTAGTCCATATTCTGGCAAACCCATCATAAGAACCAGTTGCTAGAAGTGTACCTTCACTCTGTTGGAGAAACACATTTCTTTCAATTATATAACCCAAAAAGAGTATTTAAATTTTATTAGAATATATTATGTTTAATCCCAAGTACAGCAGGTCTGTGACATTCTCTGCTTCAAGACCTTCAGCTTGCCTATTTGTAAGTGTGAGAAAAGGCCTATAAAACACCCTTCATGCTGTGAGGCTAGTATTTTGGCAGCATTCGGTCAGGGTGCAGGCCTCACACCCCAGTCTTGGAAGGGCAATAACTGCTTGGGAGCAAGATTATCACCACTCTTACAGGTGCTACGGTCTACTTACTGTACTCTCACAAAGGCCTAGGACTAAAGGTGAGGGTCAGGTGGGTGATTAGAAAGGACATCAAAATCGTAATCTTATGATTTAATAAAGGCATTCAATCAAAATCAGTCTTCCAAAATGTTTCATTAAGATTAGAAGTTCTCATATTGTCCTCCCTCTAGATCTTTTACTGTCCAAACTGTGTGTGTGTGTGTTCCAAATAATATTGTTTCAGATGATCAGATTCTGAAATATCACTACGTTAAACATTTCTTTGTTAATTTTTTCCTCTACCAATAAAAATAGCAATGCACACACAAAAACAAGAGTTAGAAAAGAGTGTAGGCTGACTTTATAGCTAACGAAGTGAGTACAACTGTCCAGAACTACTCTACTCTGAGGAGGAATCCTTAACGTTTTCTCTAATCCTAAAATTTCCTATGGTGCCTTGCCTTGAATAATGGTACAATGGCAGGACTTGCTAAGATCTAACTTATTCTGTGGAAATCCAAGTTTCAGAGTACATTACACAGACTATTGCTGAGATGAGTAAACATTACAGGAGAGACAGAATGAAATCCTGCCTTACTCAGTACTTNCTGTATATATGTACCACAGCTTTCTTATCCATTCGTCTGCTGATGGACATCTAGGTTGCTTCCATGTCCTAGCTCATTGTTTCTTGATATAAAATAAGGAAAACATCAAATGTTTACAGAAAGAATCAAGAAAGATTCTTGAATTTCAAGAGCAAAGTCTTTTCCCCATATCACCTCCTCTTACTGTGGGACAAGGTGTGTGCCTCCCAGAGCCCTCCCGAGAGGGACCAGCTGGCTAGCAGCTTCCTTGGGGTTTTCCTCAGTTTCCCAGCACTGCTTTGTCCAAGGCACGGGTTCACAGGGGCACCCTCACCCAAGGACTTGCTGCAGAGGGTGTAAACACCCAAGTCACTTAGGGAGAACTCTACGCATGATGTCTGCTGCCAAGTTCTCTGTAGGCATGCTGCTGCTGCTGCTGCTAAGTCACTTCAGTCATGTCTGTCTCTGTGCGACCCCATACAGCAGCCCACCAGGCTCCTCTGTCCAGAGGATTCTCTAGGCAAGAACACTGGAGTGGGTTGTCATTTCCTTCTCCAATGCGTGCATGCATGCAAAGTCGCTTCAGTCATGTCCAACTCTCTGCGACCTATGGACAGCAGCCCACCAGTCTCCTCTGTCCACGGGATTCTCTAGGCAAGAATACAGGAGTAGGTTGCCATTTCCTTCTCAGTCTCTGTAGGCATGGAGAAGCCTTATCTCGCTGTCAGTGAGGTTCCCTTCTCTCTGTCAGTCCTGCTCCCTGCCAGATGTTCAGCTCGAGGAAACATCCCAAATGGCAAACTCAGTCTCCACATCTGCTCACGAGAACCCCAGTGGTGGTATGTACTGCAGGGGCAGATTGTCTCCTATTTTTTTCAGTTTATAAATGAAAAAGCTAGGTGTCAGAACACCCCTGCAAAACCTCAGGATTATGTGCTTAGCAAGGGGGAGTAGCATTTGTGGAAGCAGGAATCTGAGCTCCTGAAAGTCTCTTGAAGGAAGCCTCCCTGGAGACCTCAAAGCAGAACAGCCAGGTCAACACGCTGTGCTGTCTAACGCCTCTCCTTTCTTCTGGAGGAACAAATGGGGGTCTTTGCAGGGTGTGGATGAGAAGAGGAATGTGAATTTGAATGTGTTACCATGTGTGACCATGAGTCCCCAAAACCAAAAGTTGCTCTGACTCCCCTCTGTGTTACATCCCATAACGTGTGCATTCTTGACTTTCTGAAAAGTTCCATGAGAAAAAGAAAAAACAAAAAAAACCACATAGATCTGAATTGCTGCTATTTCTAAGAGTGGTAACTAATCCAAAGAGAAGTTGTTATCTANGCCCACCCCCAACCTCAAAGTGCTTGGCAGAGTTCAGATAATTACCTCCTGGGAAGTTATTTAAAACCTTCCGGCATTATGTGAGCTAGACATTTTCTAAGACAGTTGTGACATAAGAAATGTGTATTTGGTCTCTGACCTCAGTTGCTGACAGAGAGCTTCTAAAACTCTTGTAATTTCCTGAATGACAGGAAGGCTGGGAGCATCATATGTTCTAATATTTAGTCTTTGACCCCAGTTCCTGACACAGAGCTCCTAAAACCCTTTTAATTTCCTGAGTGATGGGGGTGATTGGGTCTTACACAGAGCTCCTACTTCCCTTGGTATTTCTTGGGTGATAGGAGAATTTTTTGTTCTAATGAGGCCCCTCTAGGTGGACTCCCAGAGACCTTTGGGATGGGAGTGGTCCCCAGAAAGACGACGCCATGATGAGAAGCCCGGAACTTTCAGCCGTACCCTCCCCCATCCCCAGGGAAGGGAGATGGCCTGGAGATAGAGTTAATAAATGATCATGCCTCTGTGATGATGCATCTATAAAAACCCCTAAACTATGGGATTTGGAGGACCTCTGAGTTGATGAACACATCCAGGTGGCAGCAAGGTTGTACACTCATCTCCTGTAGGGATGGAAACTGCTGTGGTTGGGACCCTGCTAGACCTGGCACTATGTACCTCCTCACCTGCCTGTTCATCTTTATCCTTTATAATAAATAAGTGCTAGGAAATAAATATCACCCTGAGGTGTGTGAGCCATTATAACAAATTATTGAAGCTGAGTGGGGGTGATGGTGGGAAACCCCAACTTTGTAGCCAGATTGGGACAGAAATATGGGTTCCCTGGGACCCACTACTTGTAACAGAACATGAAGTGAGGGCACTCTTTTGGGACTGAGTCTTAAAGCTATAGAGTCTGGCACTGACTCCAGGGAATTACTGTCTAAACTGAATAAATTATAGAGCACCCAGTTGTTGGAAGAGCAGTTGGTGCAGGGAGAAAGAAATACCAGCATCTGGTGTCGAGTGTTGTAAGTAAAGAAATGATTTTCCTTTAAATGTGGTTTCTAAGCATGGCTAGATCAGAATTGTTGTTCAGTTGCCCAGTTGTGTCCAACTCTTTGCAACCCCATGGACTGTGGCATGCCAGGCCTCTCTGTCCCTCACCATCTCCCAAAGTTTTCCCAAGTTCATGTCCATTGCATAGTGATGCCATCCAGCCATCTCATCCTCTGATACCCTCTTCTCCTTCTGCCCTCAGTCTTCTCCAGCATCAGGGACTTTTCCAATGAGTTGACTGTTTGCATTGGATGACCAAACTACTGAAGTGTTGAGATAATTCTTAGATACAGAATCTGGAAACATAGTCCACAGACTCTACTTCAGTAAATACAAGGCAAAGTTTACAAATTTGTCTTAGAATTGCTACTTGTTCTCTCAGCCAGCTGATGCCTTGTAGGTACATTGTTAGACACTGGCATAGATAACTTGTAAACATCACAGCTGCTTGTCCTATGGAGTTACTCATGGGATAGACAAATAGTAATTTAGAGATCACACCCTTGATACAAAGAACATTAAGACAAACTCAAATAAGTGGTCTGAAGGGAAGAATAGAGGAGAATGTGTCCTGAAGGCTCAAAGAAGGCTTCACTGAGGAAAAGAACAGTTGGCTAAGACTTGAGACCTGAGGACAAGACTTGAGGACAATAAGTTGGTGAGACCAAGTTATTCAAAAAGCTTTGTAATGGAGAGAGGGCATTCTGTGTAGAGCTATAGAATGTGCAAAGGTTATATGGCTAAAATGAGAACAGGCTGTTGGAAGGACAGAAGGAAGAGAAAAGGAAAGGGTGGCTGGATGGTGAGAGAGTGAGAAATGGGGTAAGGACTGAGATGTAGGTAAGGCTGACCCATTGGGAGCCACGAATGCTTTCTTAAGGATATTGGTCTGACTCCTAAGAGCAATGGAAAACCACTGCTGGATCTTTAGCATTTTGACTGGAATGTAGCTGTTAAGTACCCTGATCAGAGATGCATTTTTAAATGATAATTCTGGCTACTTTGTCAAAAATAAATTGGGAGTGTAACAGAACAAATATTAGAAATTACAGTATCAAGGACAAGACAATAGGGAATTAAGAGGGGAAACAGTATTAATATATTTGGGAGCTATTCAGGTTAAATAGGACATTGTGATAGATCTGACTTGCAGTGAGGATTAATGTATTCTCAGTCAATTCCTGAGTTTGGGGCTTATGCAAGTGAATGGAGGGAAGTGAGATTCACTGGCATATAGCCACTGAACGACAACATGATGAGGACATGATGACTCGCTCTGGAATATGTTGAGATTTGAGGTGCATTTTAGATAGCAGAATGGACTTGATGAGTAAGCTGCGGTGTGTCTCTGGAGGGCTGAAAAGAAGCAAGACTGCACGGTTCCATACCAGAGCACCCTGTATAGGAAAAAGACCCATAGAAATAATTCACAGGTAACAGTTACCACAATTTGATGGTAAGTGTTAAGTCACTCAGTCGTGTCCGGCTCTTAGTGACCCCATAGACTGTAGTCCACCAGGCTCCTTTGTGCATGGAATTCTCCAGGCAAGAATACTGGAGTGGGTAGCTATTCCCTTCTCCAGGGGATCTCTCTGACCCAGGGACTGAACTCATGTCTCCTGCATTGCAGGTGGATTCTTCACCGTCTGAGTCAACAGAGTGTGGGTAATGTTAAATATGAGGCTTATTGGCAACCACCCTGCTGGTGTCATCTGTTAATTATATCAGACATAATTTTAAAGAACTCAGGTAAGACCGAAAGCCTTTGGAGTCGTGGTTCACATGTTTGGCTATGTCTGCAGTTGGACTACAGTGATGTGTGTGGTTTTATTTATTATTTATTTTTGGATTCGTTTTTGATAACGAGAGAGCATCTACACTCTTGTGGGAGCTGAAATGACTTCAAAGAAATCTTCACCCATCTTTCTTCGTTTCTGCAGGAGAGAAGGCAGGAATGTGGGGAGTGAGTGAATAGGATGTGTAAGGTGAGAAAGCAGTCCAATTAAACTACAGGGGAGGGGGCTGATGGAAGTGAACCACACACATACCTCACACAGTCTTTGGTTACCAAGGAAGTTTTAAAGGAATTGGAAAAATACAATAAGAAAAAGGCAGTAGACCGCTATTTAGGGCTTTCCTCTCTGACCATTTCTCAATTTATTGGTTGGCAATCTGTGACAAAATGTGCTTCTGTTCACACCATTCCCTCATAAAATTTTCACTGGCAAAATAAACATTGATTAAATTCAGGGAAGCATTTAGTTAGAAAGCTAGGACATTTCTGGAGGGAGTCTGCTCCATGAGTTCCCTGGGCAGCTGACTGCAGAAAGGAAGGAGATGCCTGCTCTACGGTGGTCCATTCATGGCTTACTGTGACTGACTGGATGATCGCCCCACTTGTCTTTACTAGGAAAGGCGAGCTGGCTGACCCCAAACTGAAGGACGTTGGAAAGCCTATCACAACAACTGTTTCTAGGCCTCAAATCTTCCACATTTGCTTTCTCTTCCTTTTCACAATTTTGACTATTTATAGTAACTTGCATGGTATGCATGCCCTTGAGAATTAATCATCTCAGATCCTAGTAGGAAAGTGACACCTACAAATATAATGGGTACAAGATGTACCACGGCTGCTGAGAGTATTCACTGCACATGCAGGGAAACCTGCTGTTTCAGTCATTATTTGGAAAGTTAATCAGTCACCAGGCTTCCCAAGTAGCTCAGTGGTGAAGAATCTGCCTGCCAGGGCAGGAGATGGAGGAGACCTGGGTTCAGTCCCTGGATCAGAAGATGCCCTGGGGAAGGAAATGGCCACCCACTCCAGTATTCTTGCCTAGAGAATTTCATGGACAGAGGAGCCTGGTGGGCTAGTCCATGCAGTCCCAAATTGTTGGACACGACTGAGTGACTGTCACTTTCACTTTCCCGGTGGAGCCTCAGGTGGAGCACGAGTCACTGCGGTGCCATCATGACCCAGATTTGCCTTGACATTTAGGCTGTGGATCAGCACAGATGCCCCGAGCCGCCTCCCTGACTGTGCTCTGCACGCACTGATGGAGCCCTCCCTGCGTTCTCACTCCTCGTCTCTGACGTGCAGTTGGCGACCGTATCTGTGAGGCTCTGTCTATATTCTCCGCTAGGCTGACCTCACCCCTTGGGAGAGAAGAACTGTGTCTTTGAATTAGAAGATCTGAAAATGCCGTCAAGATGTACTCCTGTGATCCCTTAATATACTTGAAGCCGGGGTCCCGTTTATTGTCTCTCGGACACCATTTCCCATCTGCACTGCAGTGGTGGCCTGTTCAAAGTGCCCTTGCAGAGTGCACCTGACGTCTCCAGCTGGGAGAAAGCGCAGAGCACAGATTCAACCCTGCTGCTTGCGCTCGGGGCCTGGGAACATGTCAGGAGGAGGCCCTGCTTTTCTCAATGAGATCGGGGGCAAATGCAGAATGTCTCTCCCATTCAGAATCCTCGCGTGCTTCCTAAAGACAGTGGTTTGTGTGTGTGTGTATTGTTTCTTTCTTGGCATGGCACTGACTGCACAAATGACATCTGTCATGTAAGAAAGAAAGCAAAATTAAACTGAAAATGTAAGCCCGCTTGCTTAGAGAAGTTTAGAGTTTTGAGTAGGAGGATGCTTTCCTTCTTTGTCTTGTTTTCTTTTTTTAATTTTTATTTTTTTAATTGGAGTATGATTGCTCTACAGTATTATTTTCTGCTGTAAGTTTCTGCTGTACAACAAAGTGAATCAGCCATAAGTATGCACATATCCCGTCCCTCTTGAGCCCCCACTATCCAACCCACACCGGCCGTCACAGCACCAGCCTGAGTTCCCTGTGCTATAAAGCAGCTTCCCACAAGCTATCTGTTTTACACATGGCAGTGTATATACATCAGTGCTACTCTCTCAATTCATCCCCCTCCCCTTCCCCTTTCTTGTATTTTCCGATCCTTTCAAAATGTGAAAAACGTCCTTAAGTCAAGAGCCATACAAAAATCAGGTTGCAGGCCAGATCTGGCCCTCCCCACCATAGTAAGAAAACCTGTTTTAGATTTTCTGGGATGATAACTGCAATAGTACTTCAGCTTTTAATTCAGAATGTGGGAACAAAGTGTCACAGGCGCCTTGCTTCTTGCTCCCAGTGCTGCTTCTGTGTTCTTGAGGTTCCGTATGTTGCAACATCCATGGCCTCCCTTTGACTCCTTCACTCACTGTGCTTTACGGAAGGGCAGTTCTGATAAGATGGTAAACTGTGGAGGTAAACATTAAAAAAAAATAATAATAAAGACAGACTTGACTCAGTTTGGCTCTTCTTAATTTAATAAATGAGTGCTTATGTATATCAGACATTGTTCTGTGCACTAGAGTGGCAGTGGTGAAGAAACAGACAAAAATTCCTTACATTCTGGTAAGAGACACAGAAAATAAAGTGACAGTTGTTAAAGAAAAAAGCAAAGAAAGATCTAGATGGGAGGGAGCTGAAATTTTAGATAGGAAGTACAGGCACGGCCTCACTGAAAAGACAACTGTAACCAATACCAGAAGGAAGTGGGAGAGAGAAGCATGTAGGTGTCTGGGATTAGAAACCCCAAGCAGATCCTTCTACAGTCATGCGAAGGGCCTGAGACCGAGGAGAGCAAGAAGACAGAGTAGCTGGGGAGTGAGTGGGAAGTAACCTAATTTGACATGTGTTTTAACAAAATCACTTGACTCCTGTGATAAGACCCATCTGGGGGATGGGGAAGATTGAAACACTCTCTTGGAGTTAAGAGATTGTTGATATAATCCAGAACCAAGATGGTGGTGCTAGCAGTGAAGATAGATAGAAAGAGTTGGATGCTGGGCATACTTGAAATATGACTGACAAAATCTGCTGATAAATGAGAGGGTGGTATGAGGAAAGATGAGTATCAAGAACAAAGATAAGCATTAAAGATATCAGTGTAACTGAAGAATGAACTTGCAATTAACTGAGTTGAGCATGGTTGGGAAAGGAGCTGTTTTCGGTACGGTTCGGGAGTAAAGATGAAGAGTTCACTTTTAGATCCATTGAGTTTAAGATACTCATTAGACATCCAAGAGGAGGTATTGAACTCAAGAGTGGATGCATGACTCTGGAGTTCAGAGGAAAAGCCCAAGCTTGGCATCAGCTCAGAGGCTGAAGTTGAAGTCATGGGACAGGATGAGATCATCTAGAGAGTGAGTGGAGTCAGAAGAACAGATGTGGTACAAAGACTAACAAGTCAGCATGTTGACATTTAGAATTGTAAGCAAGAGGAATATACTGCAAAGGCAACTAAGAAAGGTGAGAGGAAACGAGCTGAGTGTGGTAAAAAATATCTGAGTACAGGTTCCACTGCTCATCCTCAGGGATGAACACCTCATGGGTCCATACGTGCTTGGGGTCTGCCTGTATGGATAATTCTGCCTAATTCTGCCGTCCACTATTCCCAACACTGCTAGGCTGATATACTTGGATGAAGCCATATCCTTGAATCTGATCTCAAAAGCCACTTTTGTTCTTTTTCTAACACTGTTCAGGATTGGGTGGGAAAGAATGGTGCTATGCATCAGGACTCCTTGGGAGCCTCCTTAAATGAAAAGCTGAACTAGTGTATTTGGAGATAAATCTTTCTGTGCCTTTAAGCCAAGAACCCAACTGATTATGTATTTAGGATAGTATATTATTTTTTCAACGTTTAAAACTTTAAAAATGTAGCATTTTAAAACAAATATTTACTTGTTTCTTTCCCTTTCTTTAATACTTACTTAGTTTTTAAAAACCAGTGAGCTCTTCTTAGAATCTTGTATTTCAGCATTTGGTTAGGGTCATTGCTTAGGATATGGTAGGAAACTGATCTGACTTGAATGTTGACATTTTTCTTTTACTTGCCATGTCCAGGAAGCACATTTACAAAGTCAGTTTGTGGCCAAAGCTGAAGTCACTTGAGACCAATAATCAACACTGTTTCAAAGAATCAAGTAGCATGCATGACTTTGGAATATGCCTAAGTGTGAAAAGAAAAAGACAGGAAATATATGTGCCAAGACAATAACATCTGAAGGCACTCTTGACTCGACAAAATAGCAAAGCTTTGAAATTCTTTTCCTAACATTTCATAAGCTTTCCTAAGAAAAGTGTGCTTCTGTTCTTGTTTTAAGAAAATTTTTATTTTAAAACCTGTTTGGGTCACTTTATTCAATAGCTAAATTTGTTTTTCATTCTAATGGTGACCATTACAATTTTATGCAAGTTCACTGAAAAACAAAAAATGTAAAAAAAAAAAAAAAAACCAACAAGTCATAGTCCCTTGATTCAACTATAAATATTTTGTCCTCTATACTTACTTTTTTAGATATAAAATACTTTATTTACAAAAATGCAACATATTATACACACTGTGAAAACTGATTGTTACTACTTTCTCATGTATGCTAATTCTTGCCACCTATGGCTTTTATTGGGGCTTCCCCAATAGCTCAGGTGGTAAAGATCCGCCTGCAATGTGGGAGATCTGGGTTTGATCCCTGGGTAGTGAAGATCCCCTGGAGAAGGGAAGGGCTACCCACTCCAATATCCTAGCCTGGAGAATTTATTCCATTGATTAGTCCATGGGGTCTCAAAGAGTCGGACACGACTGAGCAACTTTCATATACATGGCTTTTATTATACTTACGTACTTTCCTTCTCTTCTCAGTTTGAGAGTTTTTATCATGAAAGGTGCTGAATTTTGTCAAAAGCTTTTTCTGCATCTGTTGGGATGATAGTATGACTTTGATCATTCATTTTATTAATGTGGTGTATCCTATTAATAGAGCTTTGTATATTGACCCATCCTTTTAGTGTGCAGTTTGCCTCACTTTGCTGGTGTTTGGTTCAGTATTTTTGTGTCTATATTTATCAGGGATAGTCTTCTCTTTTTATGGCATCTCTGTCTGGTTTTGGTGTCGGGGCAAGGCTGGCCTCATACATTGAGTTTAGAAGTGTTCTTTCCTCTTCAAATTTCTGAAAGAGTTTGAGAAGTATTGGTGTTAATTCTTCTTTAAATGTTTAGCAGAATGTACTAGTGAAGCCATCTGGCCCTGAGTTTTTCTTCATTGGGAGGTTTCTGATTACTGATTGAATCTTTATACTAAAGACAGGTCTTTTTAGACTTTTTATTCCTTCATAATTTAGACTGGTAGATTGTAAGTTTCTAGGGGTCTATCTATTTCTTTTAAATTAACCAGTTTATTGGCATATAATTATTCATAGTTTTTATATTATTCTTATATTTTATGGTCCTTTTCATTTCTGAGGCATTCACTGTAATGTCCCTTCTTTTATTTCTGATTTTTACTTGATAAACCATTTTTTCTTTTATTTTTAGTTTAGCCAAGGGTTTACCATACATTCAAATATCCTCTAACCACATTTAAAATGTTTTCCTGTAATAAGTGACTAAAAATGGGATTTGGGTAAAGTATATAAACATTTAAATGGAGAGATAGAGTATGTTTCAGGATGATAAGTTTGGATATTTTGAGTTTATCAGTTTTTGCCAAAATGCTTAATTAGCTGAATTAAATTTTCCAAGGAAAATTCCAATGGGGACCTTTCATTGCCAATTAAGATAGGGAAAGCCACAAAAGACTGTTGCCTCTCTCCCAACAATAAGAACAAGCTGGATAAGTGACAAGATTCTAGTTAAAAAAAAAAAAAGTCCAAGCTGAAGGCACTAAGATATCTAAATGAACTAAGTTTTAAACATGATGGTCCCTTCCCAAGGGAAAAATACCTATGCATGTTTTCAGCTTTGCTGGCATAGTGGGAAGAGAAGAAATATACCACAAACAAAAGGATAAGCCTGCCAATTTTTAATTAACTTTTAATAGTCTTGTGGGCAGACAAGATAGATTATAATACCAAGGATCTCCAGCCATAGAATAAATCTGCACCTACCCAACAATTCTTTTTTAAAGACCTAAATGAGTACATGGAAGTACTGTGTTGCAGATTGTTAATACAAAAGGAGAGGTGAGAGAAATTCTTTCACATCACTCTGGAAATTCACTGTTGTGCTCTAATCAAGGTAGGATGTAGGGCAGGAGAACCGAGAAAAGCCCCACTGATCAGGTGCCCAGACATTCACACAGTGCCCAGCAGTGACCTGCTGCAAGTTGAGAGCAGGGCAGGAAAAAGAATGAAACCCTCAAAGGCACACTAAATCTTTCTTAATGGGGAGACAGCAGATTTTGAATGCCGGGGACAGAGGAGCAGGGTTGAGAGAAGTCTTTCAAAGCCCAGAAAGCCAGGATGGACTGGAGAGGAAAAAGAAACTCCCTACTGAGCCACAAAGCTGTCAGCCAGGTTGTAAAACAGAGAAAGATCTGGCATTTAGGATGTAAAACATAAGAGATAACTAAAATCCAGCAAGTGCTCAGATCTGAACTCTTGCTAAAGTAAAAGTTCTGATTTTACCCTCAATCATTTGAAGCCAGTGATATACTAAATTTATCTAAAGCTGTTTAACACAGCCCCAAGCAAACTCAACTACAGATTTGATGCATTTATGCATTCATACTACCAGTGTAACAGAAAAGGGGTATACCTTCTAGAGGGTAATAATATTTACTAANAAAAAAAAAAAAAAAACCAACAAGTCATAGTCCCTTGATTCAACTATAAATATTTTGTCCTCTATACTTACTTTTTTAGATATAAAATACTTTATTTACAAAAATGCAACATATTATACACACTGTGAAAACTGATTGTTACTACTTTCTCATGTATGCTAATTCTTGCCACCTATGGCTTTTATTGGGGCTTCCCCAATAGCTCAGGTGGTAAAGATCCGCCTGCAATGTGGGAGATCTGGGTTTGATCCCTGGGTAGTGAAGATCCCCTGGAGAAGGGAAGGGCTACCCACTCCAATATCCTAGCCTGGAGAATTTATTCCATTGATTAGTCCATGGGGTCTCAAAGAGTCGGACACGACTGAGCAACTTTCATATACATGGCTTTTATTATACTTACGTACTTTCCTTCTCTTCTCAGTTTGAGAGTTTTTATCATGAAAGGTGCTGAATTTTGTCAAAAGCTTTTTCTGCATCTGTTGGGATGATAGTATGACTTTGATCATTCATTTTATTAATGTGGTGTATCCTATTAATAGAGCTTTGTATATTGACCCATCCTTTTAGTGTGCAGTTTGCCTCACTTTGCTGGTGTTTGGTTCAGTATTTTTGTGTCTATATTTATCAGGGATAGTCTTCTCTTTTTATGGCATCTCTGTCTGGTTTTGGTGTCGGGGCAAGGCTGGCCTCATACATTGAGTTTAGAAGTGTTCTTTCCTCTTCAAATTTCTGAAAGAGTTTGAGAAGTATTGGTGTTAATTCTTCTTTAAATGTTTAGCAGAATGTACTAGTGAAGCCATCTGGCCCTGAGTTTTTCTTCATTGGGAGGTTTCTGATTACTGATTGAATCTTTATACTAAAGACAGGTCTTTTTAGACTTTTTATTCCTTCATAATTTAGACTGGTAGATTGTAAGTTTCTAGGGGTCTATCTATTTCTTTTAAATTAACCAGTTTATTGGCATATAATTATTCATAGTTTTTATATTATTCTTATATTTTATGGTCCTTTTCATTTCTGAGGCATTCACTGTAATGTCCCTTCTTTTATTTCTGATTTTTACTTGATAAACCATTTTTTCTTTTATTTTTAGTTTAGCCAAGGGTTTACCATACATTCAAATATCCTCTAACCACATTTAAAATGTTTTCCTGTAATAAGTGACTAAAAATGGGATTTGGGTAAAGTATATAAACATTTAAATGGAGAGATAGAGTATGTTTCAGGATGATAAGTTTGGATATTTTGAGTTTATCAGTTTTTGCCAAAATGCTTAATTAGCTGAATTAAATTTTCCAAGGAAAATTCCAATGGGGACCTTTCATTGCCAATTAAGATAGGGAAAGCCACAAAAGACTGTTGCCTCTCTCCCAACAATAAGAACAAGCTGGATAAGTGACAAGATTCTAGTTAAAAAAAAAAAAAGTCCAAGCTGAAGGCACTAAGATATCTAAATGAACTAAGTTTTAAACATGATGGTCCCTTCCCAAGGGAAAAATACCTATGCATGTTTTCAGCTTTGCTGGCATAGTGGGAAGAGAAGAAATATACCACAAACAAAAGGATAAGCCTGCCAATTTTTAATTAACTTTTAATAGTCTTGTGGGCAGACAAGATAGATTATAATACCAAGGATCTCCAGCCATAGAATAAATCTGCACCTACCCAACAATTCTTTTTTAAAGACCTAAATGAGTACATGGAAGTACTGTGTTGCAGATTGTTAATACAAAAGGAGAGGTGAGAGAAATTCTTTCACATCACTCTGGAAATTCACTGTTGTGCTCTAATCAAGGTAGGATGTAGGGCAGGAGAACCGAGAAAAGCCCCACTGATCAGGTGCCCAGACATTCACACAGTGCCCAGCAGTGACCTGCTGCAAGTTGAGAGCAGGGCAGGAAAAAGAATGAAACCCTCAAAGGCACACTAAATCTTTCTTAATGGGGAGACAGCAGATTTTGAATGCCGGGGACAGAGGAGCAGGGTTGAGAGAAGTCTTTCAAAGCCCAGAAAGCCAGGATGGACTGGAGAGGAAAAAGAAACTCCCTACTGAGCCACAAAGCTGTCAGCCAGGTTGTAAAACAGAGAAAGATCTGGCATTTAGGATGTAAAACATAAGAGATAACTAAAATCCAGCAAGTGCTCAGATCTGAACTCTTGCTAAAGTAAAAGTTCTGATTTTACCCTCAATCATTTGAAGCCAGTGATATACTAAATTTATCTAAAGCTGTTTAACACAGCCCCAAGCAAACTCAACTACAGATTTGATGCATTTATGCATTCATACTACCAGTGTAACAGAAAAGGGGTATACCTTCTAGAGGGTAATAATATTTACTAACCAGCATATGATCAAAATATACCATAAACTGGATAAATCAAATATCAGCACAGTATTATTTACAAGTATCACAAATAATATTTAAAGACACAAAGTTTGAAAGTAAAACAACAGAAAAAAGATAAACCATGCAAACTCAAAGTATAAAAAAGGCAGTGGTGATTATTTTAAATTAGATAATACAGGCTTCCAGAAAAAAGGATCATGAGAGATAATGAGAAACATTCCATAATGATACAAGGTCATCAACAAAACATTGCAGTCTTACAGGATGCACCTAATTCTGAGCTTCAAAGTACATGGAACAGAAGACAGGAAAAAGGGAGAAAGTTAAATGTCCAACCCCCCCAATCCCAAGTAATTGATAGAACAAATAAATTAAAATTAATACAGATAGAGAATATTTGAAACATTATCATGAACCTGATCTTATTGCCATTTGTAGAACACCACAACCTCCACTGCAAAATGCACATTCTTCTCATGAGCTTGTGGAACATTCACCAAGATAGACCACACTTCCAAGGAATAAAATCATAAAGTCTGTTCTAAGCCTCAATGTTACTAAACTTGAAGTTAATGAAAATATATAGGAAATTCTGAAATGTTTCAAAACTGAAACATTTGAAACATCTGAAACATTTCTGAGTAGCCCAGGGGTGGTGGTAAAGAACCCGCCTGTCATGCAGGAGACATAAGAGACACGGGTTCAATCCCTAGGTCAGGAAGATCCCCTGGAGGAGGTCACAGTATTCTTGCCTAGAGGAGCCTGGTGGGCTACAGGCCATAGGGTTGCAGAGGGTCAGACATGACTGAAACAACTTAGCATGCATGCACCAAGTAGCCCACTAGTTGAACTCAGGATAGAAATTAGCAATTTTATTGCTTTCCTTGTGGTTATGTTTCAAGGTGGTTTTTTTTTTTAATGTATTTTAAAATAATTCTAAACCTTTAAAAAGTTGAGTTCAAATTCTCATTTCTTGGAAATTTTAGAATACTCATGGAAAATGACTCATATGATCCTGTTGATGTAATAAATGTATAGATCTTTCTACTCCACAGTTATATTGCCATTATTGTTGCTTCTTCAAACACGGTCATTCTCATAAAATAAGTGTCCTATATCTGAAAAAGATTTGTTTAATATAATAAAAGGTGAAATAATTAATGGAAAGAATTAGTGAAAAAGAAAATGTGAAAGTAATGTTATGATGTCAAAATAGCTACTCTAAATATTTGTGCTTGCCATGGCTTGCAGTTAAAATTTTAAAATAGCACTTAAATATGTGTGTTAATAACATCCAGAAGGCATTTCTTTCAAGCCTGTTTGGGCTGTTGAAGGGTTTAATTTAACCACAGCATTCATTTATGTCTAGCAGTTAAATTTTTTCTTTTAAGCTCAAAGGAACTGTGAGTTGTAACGATGATCTAATTGGTAAGGAATGAAGAATGTTTTTCATGTTTTATAGACAACATGAATCCTGATCATTTTACAGCAGTAAATTATGAAGCACTCCACTTGCTGTGTCTCCCCATGGAAGCCAGGGCCTAGCTTATTAAACTATAAAAATAACTTGCTGGGTTTGCCAGCTCCTAGAAAGGCCCCTCTGACAAGGTGGGTTATTTTTATTTCACTAATGTACATTCACAGGCAGTCCAGAGCAAGTGAGATTCTTTACAGTCCCCAACTAAATCAATTTATAACTACATCTACATGTCAGAGGGGACGTGCAAAGAGCCTAAATGGCTGTATAGGAAGATAATTTATTATTGATTTTTTTCAACTCTTTTTTTAAAAGCAGCTACAATTCACCAGTTCCTTGGTTCCTTTCTGCAGCGTAAATGAGCTGTACAACACTTGTGATACGTCAAACCAGGTTTCTGTGGCGAAGGAAAAAAAGACACAGGGGTCAGAAGTGCCTGGCTTCCAGATGACTTAAAGAGAAATAAAAAATGACCATACAGTCATTTTAAAAACAAGGAGCAAAAATCATCTCTCAACCTTGCCCTGTTATAAAAGATCTTAAAAAATGAAGTGCTAATGATCTGTTGTTTAAATATACATATTAAATTCCCTTTTACCTAATAAATCAGGTACTTAATTTTAGTGGAAGAAAAATGACCATAAATTTCTTTCTTTCTTTTTTTTTTTTGGCCTTAAAGAGTCAAATAACCCATTGTAAGTAATTTGATGATCATTCCCGCAGCTCAGGGTTGAAGGAAGTTAGAAAAAGACTGTGACACAAAATCTGGAGCCTGCGGAGTTTACCACTGTGCTCTGAAACGAAGGATTCTGATCTCTTTGGTTTGGCACTGAACACACTGTATTGTGAGGAACTCAGTTTCAACTGCAGTTTCACAAGCACGTGCTTCGTTTTCCATGACTGGACTCGGGGCAATGTACTAAGGCTCTAGTTCTAAATTCCACTCTACCACAGAGTTACGTGACATCTGTTCTTTGTTTTTACTTTGTAAATGTCATCTCTGTCATCAGAATACTGTTAGGATTCACTGGTAAAATATTCCTGAAGACTACGGTCATGGTAATCATCCTGTAATGATTTTGACACCGCAAAAACAGCAGAAGCCTCTTAAACACACGCACTGCATTTTGGACAAAAAAATCTACTAAAATTTACCACATACAACTCTGTTGGTGGTATTTTTATTTCACAAATTTTGGGGAAGCTTGTTAAAAGCTAAAACTTGCTGTTGTAAATAAATGGTGCTTTTCCTCCCTGAATCAGAAAACTTACTTTAAAATTAGAATATGTTTACAAGTAAATGGGAATTATGGGACGCTGGTCCCTAGCATAGTATATCCTGGTAACTCTTGAAATCAGATTATCTGATTTGAATCCTGGATTCACCAGCTTCTAGTGTCTTCTTGTTTTGTATCTTGGACATGCTACTTTTTTGGTTTCCTACTCTATAAAATAGCAATAGTTAAAAAAATTAATTTCTTCTATTTAATCTTCATATTTTTTGAAGATTAAATAAGATATATAAAAATATGTGAACCACACAGCACTATGCAAATAATGGGCTTCCCTTGTGGCTCAGCTGGTAAAGAATCTGCCTGCAATGCGGGAGACCTGGGTTTGATCCCCTAGGTTGGGAAGATCCCCTGGAGAAGGGAAAGGCTACCCATTCCAGTATTCTGCCCTGGAGAATTCCATAGACTGTATAGTCTATGGGGTCGCAAACAGTCAGACACAACTGAGCGACTTTCACTTCACTAACATACAAATAATGGCATTGTAACATTCTGCTTATTCAGTTCAGTTGCTCAGTCGTGTCCGACTCTTTGCAACCCCATGAATCACAGCACACCAGGCCTCCCTGCCCATCCCCAACTCCCGGAGTTCACTCAGACTCGCGTCCATTGAGTCAGTGATGCCATCCAGCCGTCTCATCCTCTGTCGTCCCCTTCTCCTCCTGCCCCCAATCCCTCCCAGCATCAGAGTCTTTTCCAATGAGTCAACTCTTCGCATGAGGTGGCCAAAGTGCTGGAGTTTCAGCTTTAGCATCATTCCTTCCAAAGAAATCCCAGGGCTGATCTCTTTCAGAATGGACTGGTTGGATGTCCCTGCAGTCCAAGGGACTCTCAAGAGTCTTCTCTAACACCATAGTTCAAAAGCATCAATNGGCAGAAAAAGCAGAGTTTGTTCTGCCCCAATAACTTCTTTCTGCTATCGTCTAAAGTACTATATAATATCATCCAAATGTGAGCGTATGTGCTACAGTCCTACCTTTTCCACTTTATTAATAATCATTATATCTTACACAAAATATTCTACAGATTTTCTCTTTGGATCTGCCAGTTTACCAACTGAAAACAAAACAAGATCTATCGGTTTCAAAGCTTCATAACAAGTTATCCTGCATTCTTGGTTACTTTATTTTCTTCTTTTTCCTTCCCGGCCCTTATTGGATATAATTTTCTCAGCTGTTCCAAGCCAGAGAGGAGTAGTGATGTTGCCTGGGAACAGAAAATTCCTACCCAAGAGAAAAGCTCAGAACTGGAGTGCAACTGGGAGTATTTCAATAAGAAGACGATCTAAAATCTAAGGCCTTGTTTAAATTATCTGCCTAAGAAAGGACAACTAACAAAGCCCTGGAAGAATAACTGGAGTTTCAAATCAAAATTGAAGGCTCAATATTCTACTCTATTCCTTTCACTCCTCCCCCAAAAGGGACTACCAAAATTATCTTTTTATACCAAACTTTAGCTTAATTAACATCCCAATAACTTTAAGTTATAATTCCTAAAATTCACACTCCAACATTTCAACCACCAAATGATTCAATCTCATGTTAACAATCTAACTTTCCATTGCTGTTAATCTTTTCCACCATCCCATCCAACCCGTTTTCCCCTCTTCTAGTTTTTATTTTTTCCCCTTATTCCAGCCTACATTTTCCCTTGTGATATTNAAAAAAAGCTCAGTCTCATCAGTTCATAGCTTTTGGGAACCCACAGAGGGGAGCAGGGGAATCACAATATAGCTTTCTCCAGATAAATTGTCTTTTTCTTTGTGTCCATTCCTACATTTTTATCCCTTCAGTATGTCTGAGAGCTTAAGAGTCTCAAACCACTTTTGATACACTAACTTGAATATTCTGCCTGTGAAAGTGTTTTCCCAAGAGATTTTACTTTACTTCCCACAGGCTATGGGTCTTGTTAAGGATCTGGTGACATGTGTGGAGGTCATCTGGTGAATTCACCTGTTTGCATGGTATGGGGAGGGGATATGCATGGTGGGGGAAACCGAGAGACTTTAGCCACCTTCCCTTCTGTAAAACTGATATTCTGAATGCCTTTCTCATTATACAACTCTGGGTAAAATGTTTTCACTCTCCAAACTTCCATTGCTTCATCTGTGAAATGTCCTGCCTTCCTAGCAGGGTTTTCTGAAACTAAATAATAGAAGAGCAATATGCTCCACAATGAAAAATAAGTGAGATGTTGCTAATCCAAAGAAGAAATTCAGTTGCTGTAGACATTTATAGAATTGCTAAGAAAATAGAACCAGAAAACTCTGGAATAAAGACAATATAGAAGACAGCAGTGGAACTCATCTTGTTTTCCTACTCCTTGAAAGAGACAAGATACTAAGAAGAAATGTAAACTTATTGCCTATTACCAACAGGCTTATTTTTTAAAACTCAGCACAAATAAAGCTTTGTCTGATGTTCTCAAACTCTTTTATGATTGTTTCTGTTATTAATGATAGCAAATAACTTTCATCATTTTAAAAATGTTCTTGAAGTGCCCACTCTGTTCTGTTTTAGTTAC
Source organism: Neotragus pygmaeus (assembly GCA_006410875.1). Taxonomy (NCBI): domain Eukaryota; kingdom Metazoa; phylum Chordata; class Mammalia; order Artiodactyla; family Bovidae; genus Neotragus; species Neotragus pygmaeus. Next base: position 290,926 of record SJYV01042933.1, on the reverse strand, counting down.
TGTATGAGACGGTTGGAATAAATTATCTAAATCCTCAAAATCGCCCTGTGAAATAGTTGTTATAGTCACTTTTTTCTAGTTTTCTCAAAAATATATACATATGTTTTCATATATATATATATATATATATATATATACACATATATATATCTTCTTATAGTTTCTTGTTTATATGGATCTTGTATGTATTTATTGTAAACTCTGTTTTTGAGTACTTTTAGGTTTTTAAGGTCACAGAAAAACTCAACAGAAGGTATGAAGAGTTCCCTCATACCTCTTGTCTCCACACATCCATAGCCTCTCCCAGTACCAAAATCCCTAAACTGAGTCGCATATTTGTTATAGTTGACAAACCTACATTCATTATCACCTAAAGTTCATAGCTGACACTGCTATTCATTCTTGGTATCATATATTCTATGGGTTGGGACTAATATAATATGACATGTGCTTACCATCTTGTTGTTGTTGCTGTTGTTCAGTTACTAAGGAATGTCCAACTCTTTGCAACTCCATGGACTGCAGCCAGGCTTCCCTGTCCTTCATTATCTCCTGGACCCATGTCCACTGAGTCGGTAATGCTATATACCCATCTCATCCTCTACCACCCCCTTTTCCTCCTGCCCTCTATCTTTACCAGCATCAGGGGCTTTTCTGATGAGCTAGCTCTTTACATCAGGTAGCCAAAGTATTGGAGCTTCAGCATCAGTCCTTCCAACACACAGTATCATATTTTCACTACATGCACTCCAGAAAAAATGTGCCTTGCCCATTAATCCACTAATATTCATTTGTTATCTGCTACCACAGAACCCAAATCCATTCCACAGATTTTATTTTCACAATCCATCACAATAGGCTGATACAAACAGGGCCACAGAGAACCTGAACCTTACCCAGAAAAGCAAAATTCACCCTAACGAGCTGGAGAAGAGAAGGACCTGGGACCAGCCCCAACTTTTGGGTCCTAACTATGAGCCAACCTCAAGGACAGTCCAACACCAGCCCCAGCTGCATGGTGAGAACCCAAGCGACAAGAAAACCACTCCATTGAATATTAGAAATCTTTTAGGATCAAAAATGCCCAGGTGGGTGATGCCAGCCACTTCAGAGCACACTTCTTCTCCAGGAGATTGTGGGAGTGCTGGTGCTCACTATCACCAGGAAATGTGAAATCCAATCTCTTCAAGCCTTGGCCTGATGCCAAGTAGGATTGCAAAGACTGTAAAGATTATTGTGTGTGCCAGGAAAACATTGAGTTGGGGGTAAGTAGGGACTTTTAAGAAGAAGAAATAGCTCTACTGGGAACTGATGTTTATCTCTGCTCAAAAACCCATTTGAAGGGCTATTGAGTTGACAAGGAATCCTATGCATAATGAGAAAACTCAAGGCAGAAACTATTGTCAGAGGATGAAGATAGAGGGAGACAGGTTTTGACTTAAATATTAGAGATCGTAAACATTATAGGAGATCTTTCTATAGTCAGAATCATGCAAAAATGAAATAGATGCTTTGGAACACAGTAAGCTCCCATAACTGGTAGAATATAACCTTAGGCTCAGTCAGTTTATGGGTAGTTATAAGACACAGGATGGGGTAGATGGATGGGGATGGGGTAGAACTCCATGGTGAGAATACTTCCAATGAAATGCTCAGTCATGTCCAACTCTTTGCAGCCCTATGAACTGTAGCCCGTCAGGCTGCTCTATCCATGGAATTCTCCAGGCAAGAATCCTTGAATAGGTTGCCATTCCCTTCTCAGGGGATCTTCCCTAACCAGGGATCGAACTTAGGTCTCTTTCATTGCAGGCGGATTCTCTACCATCTGACCCACCAGTGAAGCCCAGCTTCCAATGATGAATAAGAATGAGAATAAGAAACTCTCTTTGCCAAAGTAACAGGATAATTCTGATCCCAAAATCCCATTTTCCCCATAACCATCAAGTGAAGCAAAGTCCCTGGCATTGAGCCAGTCTACTGCAGTGAAAGTGGCCAGTCCAGTATCCATCATCCAGAAGCCTATTTCTTCCTCCTCTTGTTTCTACCCAATAGAGACCAGAACTCTATGCTTATTAATATTACTATAGATGAGACTGTTGAAAAGCTTTCTGCTCCTCAGGCTCCTTGGGAAACTGAAAGCTTAGTTTACAAGAAGAGGTTTTTATTAGAAGCAGGAAAGTGAGAGGTGCCCAAACAACCTTGAGAAATGAATTGAGGGTTTCTTTTTGTGCTTTGTTAAGTTTTAAGACTCATAAATGAATGATTTCTGTCATCTGCCAAGTTTTAAAGTGTGTNTAGTTTACAAGAAGAGGTTTTTATTAGAAGCAGGAAAGTGAGAGGTGCCCAAACAACCTTGAGAAATGAATTGAGGGTTTCTTTTTGTGCTTTGTTAAGTTTTAAGACTCATAAATGAATGATTTCTGTCATCTGCCAAGTTTTAAAGTGTGTTTGTTGGCATAAAAGTTAGCCCCTATAAAGATTTGAAGGAATTCACTGCTGATACAATTTGGCCCTTATGCCCTCAAAGGAGAAATACACACTTAGAAGTTTTACAATAATTTCTGTGTTGATTTTCTGAGATTGATGTACACACATAACTAAATTTCAGTGATTTATATTTTTCCAGAAATTGCCCATTATGAAACTTTTTCATTTAATAGAGGGCATTCTTTTAGGGTTCTATTGTTGTTGTGTTGTATTTTGCAGTTTTAAATTTAAGAACTTACTGAAAGGCTAAGGCATAAAACAGGTGAACACACCAAACTTGAGAGTCACAGAGCTCATTAACCAGTCCACCACATATTGTGGAATCTCTGTGAAAAATCAGATTTGTGGTTGAGCTGGTGCTATGTGGTTTATTAAGAAGATAACATCTCTCTGACTTACCATACTCTCTACTAAGAACTTGGAAACAAGTAAATAGGACTGGTGAGAGTTTTCATATTTTTTTGTTTGTTTTTCTTGTTTAAAAGTTAAATAAAATACCAAATACCTGTACTATATGAGAGGTATAGAGATTCTCTTTCAGATCAGAGCAAGACTTAATCGTACATATGGACACAATTAAAGAATATATTAATCAATCAAAGAGATGATTAATAAGAAAAGTAGCATAAACAGAGATAAGGGAGAGACAAATGAAGTGCACAGTTGGGCTGGCAGGAGAATCTCATGCTCTGGGCAGATAAGTCCTTCCACCAGGATGGAGAGCTCAGATGAGAAAGCCGTTGGGATCCAGGCCAACAGCATCTGCTCACCAGCCCTAATTCAGGGCTCCGCAGGCAGCTCAGTGGGACCTTGGCTTCCCATGTGACCTTTCTTGGGAAAAGGATGCCCTAAGAGAAACATCCAACTCAGTTGACAAGTATCGATTTTACTGCTACTTTATAAATAAGGCACTTGATTTTATGTATCAGCATCTGATGACGTTTGTTATCAAGATTTTTCATCTCCAAGTAAATCTGTTTTCTGAGCAAATNTCAGGTCAAAGATACACTTAATCAACTGGGATGAGACTAAAGCCTTAGAAAAAGCAAATTTAGCCTTTGAAATGCTTATTCCAACTAGGACCAGCACCATTAAGCTGAAGACTATGAATACACATTATCAAACTGGCGGTATCTGAACATTTATATGCTCCTACCAACCATTTGCAATAATCCCACTTCATTACAAATTATAAAAATGATCTTTGAACAGTGAAAGCCAAACCACTTGTCACAAATATTTTCCTGAAATGATTCCAACATATTTGAAAGAGTCAGAGAGTTAAACCATGCAGTAACACATAGCTTTAAAATGGCAGTCCAGACATTAAGGAAACATACAGAGTTCAACAGTTTGGACTGGTACAAATTTCAAATGCATAAAAGGTTATTTTGAGGATATTAAAATAATTTGAGGCCTATTTACTTTATGAATGTACTCACCTGACTCTTGCAAGTATCTATATACCAAGAAGTTGACCTCATCACTGCTTATACTCATCTTTATTCCCACTTAAACCATGAGGTCACAACACAGGATATAACCCTAAAAATAAAACAAAGTTAATTAAGTATTTTCTCAATAAAATATTTTTAAACAAAATGTAAACAATGTTGTAAAAACCATTTGATTTTATTAAATGATGTAAAATGAAGATTTGATATTGCCTAATAATAAATCCTAACAAATAAAGATACTTCCAATAGTCAGTAGTAGATTATACAACCGAAACACAGCTGGGTCTCTTTTTCTGCAACATATTGGTAAAAAGGATTAATAATTTACAAAAGGGCCTCCAGTATCATATTTTAATAATTATATTAAATAGCATAAAAAGTTGTTCCTCTTTTCTCCTTAAATGTAAAAAAGAGTTTATTTTAAGGATCAGAAAATTATTTATATAGGAAAAGACTGACTTCAGACTATGGGATCAGGGACCAGTCATCCATGCTGGTTTTGTTTACATTTACTAGGATGTGAAGTCTCTATTTTCTCAACATCTAATCTGCAATGTTCACATTTCAAAAAGCTGTAGGCATGCATAAGGCAGAGAGGTTGCAGTACAGTTCTGAAAACTCAAATGATATTCTCAGAAGCAGGGAAAGAAGGAAACCGACATATAGGTTAAATATATCCTAATTATACATAGCTGTTCTCATGTCACAGAAAGGATTTAGAGAAAGCGCCTTGCTCGTGCCCAGCAGTGAATGTGTCAGGCCTGCCAGNATGCATAAGGCAGAGAGGTTGCAGTACAGTTCTGAAAACTCAAATGATATTCTCAGAAGCAGGGAAAGAAGGAAACCGACATATAGGTTAAATATATCCTAATTATACATAGCTGTTCTCATGTCACAGAAAGGATTTAGAGAAAGCGCCTTGCTCGTGCCCAGCAGTGAATGTGTCAGGCCTGCCAGTCACACAGCCGGTGTCACAACTACTCATCTGCAGCTGCAGCGCAAGAGCAGGGCCGGCGCGCATGACTGAGCGTGGCCACGTTCCAGTGAGGCAGCGTATCAGCACCAACATCCGAACTGCACATGATACGCTTGTGTCATAAAATATTTTTCTTTTCATTTCTTCCTCAGCACTCAAAAAATTAAAACCCTTTCTTAGTTTGTGGTCCTTCTAAAACAAGGACATGGCCCACAGACCAGCTTCTTGGTTCCTTGTTTAAAAAAGGATATGCTGACATCTATTCAGTATAAAAAAGAAAGAAAGTGAAGTCACTCAGTCATGTCCGACTCTTTGCAATCCCATGGACTGTAGCCCACCAGGCTCCTCAGTCCATGGAATTTTCCAAGCAAGAGTACTGGAGTGGGTTGCTATTTCCTTCTCCAGGGGATCTTCCCAACTCAGGGATTGGACCCGGGTCTCCGGCATTGCAGGCAGACGCTTTACTGTCTGAGCCACCAGGGAAGCCCATTCTGTGTAAAGGGGTATCTAACCCCAGGCCTGTGCTGACTGTCCTGCCACATCATGGATCTCTTATAATGCAGGGTAACAATATATGTAAAGCTCTCAGATTATTAAGGACTGAGCAGGCTTCTATCCAATAGGAACTGCTACTGCTGTAGATCTGGAAAACCCAGAGACTGAACACTCAATCAAGCTTATCTCAGAAACAAAGGAACAGGGGGTAGTAACAATTCCCCCAGCGAACACACACAGAGGAAGCCCTAACCAAATTCAGTGGTCTGGGAATAGATCTCAGAGGAAGTGTCTTCAGTGTTCAGAGCTGAAGACAGACAGGAGAGTGGGAACATGAATATCTGGGGAGGAAGGAAAAGAACCGAAGCAATTCAGTGAGCAGTTAACTGAAGGGCTGGGTCAAGGAAAAGAAACAAAATGAAGTGAGGCTTGAGAGGAGCCTTGAAGGAATCACTTACGAGAAAACAGGGAAGAAAAAGCAGGAAACGCAGGGAAGTGGTAGGATTTACATTTTGAAAGACCATCCTGAATTCTAATATGAAAACTAGAAGGAAACTGGACTGAGGAGAGAGGGCCAAGTCAGGTAGGTGCTGGAGTCACCTAAGAGAAGCCTGAAGCAGGGCTGAGGCCCTGGAGTTGAGGAGAAGCCCTAGGATACTAGGATTCCAGAGATACTCAGGAAGCAGCAGACTCAGGGTGGATGACTTGACACAGAGCTCAGGAAAAGTGAAGAGTCAAGGTGTCTTTTAGGACATCTGGATAGGTAGTACTTCATTTACTGAAATGAGAAGCCATGGAAGAAAAGTAAATACCATCCTCATGTGAAGAAGAAGGCACCTCCTCCCATTTTAATTTCAAATAGTACAACTAATCGCCTGAATGTGATAATCTATGCCCGCCACAGTGAACAGAATGATGCAGGTGAACTCCTCTGATGACTGGCTCAGGATGCCTCACCCAGGGGCCCCTGTGGCACACAGGAGGATCCGAGCTCTGGAGGAGATCCTGCTCAGCTCTACCCTGGCCCACAGGAATGGGCAACAATGCGCTTGGCACACACAGTAGGTTTAACACAAGAGTCAATTCTGAAAGCCTGGTGACTGAATAATTTAAAAAATAAAATTACCACACCCATTATATGATTACATATAATACGCATTTTATGGCAGGCATTAAACTTGACCAACCATAGATATCTGTCAGGGAAACAAGAGTCACTGATGGATGAATAGGATCTCTCAAAATGAGTTCAGTCAGGTGGAATCCTAGTGAAACAACTAATGAAGAAAATGAGTATTCTTTTCCTCTAAAATATGATTCAGTCTAATATTCAAATAATGAATAATGGAACTGAAGTACCTAAGATGTACAAANGGAAACAAGAGTCACTGATGGATGAATAGGATCTCTCAAAATGAGTTCAGTCAGGTGGAATCCTAGTGAAACAACTAATGAAGAAAATGAGTATTCTTTTCCTCTAAAATATGATTCAGTCTAATATTCAAATAATGAATAATGGAACTGAAGTACCTAAGATGTACAAATTTTTTAAAATGTCTGATTCTGATACACAAATGTGACCAAAATGTCTCAAATTAAAGCAGTTATCAGTAGTGCTTCTGTATCATTTAATGTATCTCGGGGCAAAGAAAAACACAAGTTAAAATGATATAAATTACTGTCTGTAAAAACTCTCATAATAAATACATGTTGGTGGCACACTTTTTTTAAAGTCAACGAGAAATACCAAACATGAAAAGCAGGAGAGTTCTTGTCTGTTCAAATTGCTGTGATAGGTTTATTATATTCATCATAGTACTATATTAGTTTCTGTAACCAAAAGTAAATTTTTTAAGAGAAAGGGGTAAACTTTTCAAATTTTAAAAGGGTTACTCTAGCTTTATTTCTTCTTCAGCTAGCTCATACTTTCAGAGAGAAAGATCACTGTTTTCACTTATACCAAACATACCCCAGGGCAGACAAGTGAAGTGAAGTGAAGTCGCTCAGTCATGTCCGACTCTGCAACCCCATGGACAGAGTAGCCTGCACCAGGCTACTCCATCCATGGGATTTTCTAGGCAAGAGTACTGGAGTGGGCTGCCATCAGAGCTAAGGCAGAGGATGAGATGGTTGGATGGCATCACTGACTCAATGGACATGTTTGAGCAAGCTCCGGGAGCTGGTGAAGGATGGGGAAGCCTGTAGTACTGCAGTCCATGGGGTCGCAGAGTCAGACACGACTGAGGGACTGAACAACAACAAAGAGCTAGGAATAGACACATGAAATAAAGCTGTCCCAAGCCTTGCAGAATTGACAGTTTTTCAGTTAAGAGAAACATACAAACAAATGTGGCCTTAAAAAAAATAGCGAAGTTAATACAACTCTGGATTAAAAGTTCCATAGTAGCAATAGAACTGCATAGGCTCTTTGTTTAAAGACCTGAGTTTATCCTCTTATGAAGACACTCAATTCTAGAATAAGGTTCAGTATGAAATTAGTCTGTTTAAATTCTACCATCAAAAGGACACCTGAAAAGAACAGGAAATACTAGACGTTAAAAACAAACAAGACGTTAAGACGTTTCCTGGTTGAAAGCTTCAGTTTTCACTTTCAAAATACCTAAAAAACCTGGATGCCAGAGAACAAAACTTAGAGAAAATGCCACCACTTCAGTAGTGGACTCACTGCAGCTTACAGAACAGGTCCATTTTGACTTGTTTACACATCTATGATGTAGTCTTCACCTGCCCCAAGTGAAGACCGGATACACAGAGGCTAGCCACAACCGATCTTCAGAAGGCACACAAAAACCTTCCTGCCATACCTCTTCCACTGTGGTATCTTTCAGAACATCTATCTTTAAACAAGGTCACAAGATAACAGTAAGACACTCATCCAATCTACCCTGTACCAAACAGGTATGGGCGCCTCGATATCACATCTGGTAGAGGTTACCATGTATAAAAGAAGTTCTGCCTTAAGGAGCTGATAGACTATTAAACAAGACATCCAAAATAAGCACCTCCTAAAATCACAAAACACCTATTTGTATATTATGCCTGATCATACTTATTCAGCCCTAAAAAGTAAATGACCTACTTCTAAAAACATATGTATATTAAATATTTCTGTACTTTGTTGACTCTCAGAAACAGCTTGTAAAATCAAAAGCTTTTATTCAAACCTCCATCAGTTATGGGCCATGAAATCACTTAATTCAAACCCACAGCTATATTAAAGAAACCAGAGTAAAAACAAAAACTACAATCTTAAATAACATTTAGCTGAGTGTTTATATGTAAAACTACAGTAAATACTCTAATGTTTAGTATGAACTATTTTACTTTAAGGCTTCACAGACAAAAATTTAGCAAGTATTACAAAAACAGAATTGTTGATGTAAGTCAGGTATAATTGCTTCAACCAAATATACATGGTGTTTTCAGCATCACAAAACTGAGTTCAGCATTCACACACTAGATAACAACTGCTCCAAATATTTAACTGTCTCATTTGTTCTTCCTCATATCTGGTACCACATTTCTTCCTTTGGCCTCAAACAGAACAGACAAGATATTCTCTTCTGATACCATATTTAGAGCATGTCAGAGTCCAACTATGATCCTAAATCACACTATTTTAAATCTACAAGACTGAAAAAATAATGAAAGATATGGACAAAGAAAAAAAATTAAAAGCTTTTGTGAATCTCATACTTACAACACATTATTTAGAGGTCTGAAAACTTCTTGCAGGCTCTCAATTCAAATGCACAATCAAAATGTCCTAATCTAAGAAAAATAATTTAGTTCAAAATGTAGTGGTAGGACTTTCTTGGAGGTCCAGTGGCTAAGACTCTGCACTCCTGATGCAAGGGATCGGTTTAATTCCTGGTTGGGGAACTAGATCACATATGCCACAACTAAAGATTCCGCAACAAAGATCGAGTGCCACAGCCAAACAAACAAATAAAAATAGATATTAGGAGAAAAAATAAAAAACCAAAATGTACAGTGGTGGCATATTATCCCATGGCAGACACATTAGTTTCATTTTTGCTTTGCTCAACATTTAGATGATTTTAAATTATTCTAAGACTCCTATAACAATACTTATGCTTCAAGTTGTTTCTTCGTCCATTTCTTTTGGTAGCTGTGCATTTATGAAAGGTCCTCAAGATCAGGAAAAGTCCCTAAAAGTAAATTACTGGACCAAAGAGAAAAGATAAATAGCTATTTTGATTCTTAATGAATACCAACAAATTAGATCCACTCAGAAGACTGAACCAATTTAAGATCCCTCCAGCTGAAACATTAGTAAAATATTCAAGGTAATCAATTATAAACAACAGCAACAAAAACATGCTGGCCAGCCATAACATTAGAAACATTTTAAAATAATACTCAACATTATGGAGATTGTAACAAAACAGAAACTATCTTTATACACAGTATCTACGAATACTGGTCATAGCTGTTTAAAGTAGAAAAAAGAGCAACAATTAAAAGCTGCTACAAGAACTCTGATATTAAAGTAACAAGTAACTGTCAAACAGTGTGACCTTGGACACCTTCAGGATACCCTTCCAAATAAATGTTAATAACACAGAGAGGCCCAAGTGATTGATATGCTGGGAGTCCATCTAGCAGAAAGTAAGATTCAGGCTTCTCTGGAACTCAGCAGCTGAGACATGGTGAGATCGTAATTAGCAAGATGAAAACTGTAGCAATCCACAGCCACTGTTTAAGAAAAGACAACACAGCAACTGCTTTCCTTTTGGAGAATTATTCCATTCTCAGCCCTGTGGTTTAAATGGACAGACATCCTGATCCAAAGGAAGGTACTTAATTTGCTTAACCCAACCAGCAAATCATATCTTAGGTTTAGGGTTGACACCTCTCCTCCACAGACACACATCATATCCCAAGTGTCTCAACTCAATCACTTCCAATAAGTGAAACACTAGTAGAAGACATGTTGCTTTCTATAGCCAACCCCCTTTTAGAGAGGAGTGGGCAGGCAACAAGGGCACTATGTGAAGCTTGGGATGAATGTGTATCACTGAGGTCAGAATAGAGATATCAGAGGCAGAGAAGAGGGGCAAGGCAGAAACAAGAGAAACTGTGTCCTTGATGACATTAAATGTCTATCTTTCAATTAGATCAAGTACTATCTGAAGTCAATTTACCACTGTATTTTGGTTAAAGAAGACAAAAATGAATTTTGTCTAATCTAGAAGATTTGTCAGTTGCAACCAAAGGAGGGCAGACAACCAAGAAATGTTTCACAACAAGAAAGTGCCTGAAGTTAGTGATGGATTATATTTGGAGAAATAAGCGGAGGGTAGAGGGAGTGGGTGTGGAGAGAAGGTGGGTGTCTGAAATCCCTAGTTTCCACATTGCAAAGAGGACAGACTTACCTTACAGAAATGGGCTGCCTAGAGAGCACAGCCCTCTGGGAAGTCCCACTTCGTATGTGTTAAACTAGAGGTAAAACAGAAGACATTCCAGCAGAAATGCTCCAGAATATAGTATTACAATTTGCTGTTCATGGAAAGTGGTACCTCTGGTTCTGCTCTCTTCATACAAGAAAGTCACATTTTCAGCTACTTATATTACTTTGGGGTGATAAACCAATCCAAACAAATGCTGACTACATGCATTTGTGGAGGTGGGGTAATAGCCATGCTAAAGCCTATAGGGGTAAAACACACTAAAGCACTTTTTTTCTGACATTTATTTTATTCACTCGGTTAAAGGAAAATGAGCACTTCCAATGTGTAAGGCACTATGACAGATGCTGGAGACAAGGCTAAACAATGTAAACCATGGCCAGATCATGTGACTCTACAAGTTGCTGGGAAGAAAAAGAACAATTCCAACTATAAATTTTAATGTACAGATCTATGTATTTAGAAATGTCATTCAAATACTACATCTTCTTCAGAGAAGGAAAAAAAAAAGTATAGAATCAATAATGTAAAAGAATGTAATAACTATAAAAAGAAACCAAATTCTTAGCACCAGGAGGTTCTAGGAAATTGCTAATTCCAAGGCACGACATATGTTGCCAAGGACTCATGGACACCACAGGGTATCACTACACAGCTTACACGGACCTTGATATCAGTGGCAGTCCTAAATAGTCAGCCACTGCGGTCACAAGCAAATGAACTGTAACATTTTGCTACATAAATAACAGCTTCTAAACTCATAAAGAATCGTGCATGAAAACTTGTTGGGTATAAGTTCTCAATTTGTCTGTGGAGTAAAGTAACAGTTCATCCACTGCCACGCTGCCTCAATGAGTTATCACAGGAAACTGTCAAACTGTCTTGTTAAAACCATGACATGCTGCAAAAAATACCAAACTATGACAACTAACAACACAAAGTGTGTAGAGGGGAAATGAAATAGAGTGAGGAGAGAAACTATCTTAGTTTACCCATTAGTGAAGTCATTGGTGTCTCTAGAATTTATGCTGAGGCCCAACCTGCAGGATTTTAGAAAGTGACTTTATTTGAAGAGGGGGTCTTTAAAGAGATGATTACATTAAAGTGAAGTCATTAGAGTGAATCTTTCATAATGTGAATATAAGCCAACATGACGAGTGTCCTTTTACGAGGAGGAAGAGACACCAGGAATGCATGTGCACAGAGGAAAGACCATGGGAAGACGCAAGGCGGCAACCACCTGCAAGTCAAGGAGAGGCCTTGGGAGAAACCAAATCTGCCAGCACTTTCATCCTGGACTTTTCCAGAACTGTGAGGAAATAAACTTCTGTTGTTTTATAAGCCACTGAGTCTGCGGTATTTTGTTATGGTGGCCCCAGCAAACTGATACACACCTAACATCACAAATTCTGTAAAACTCTGATCATTCACTAGTGCAGTGAAGTCACTCAGTCGTGTTCGACTCTTTGCGACCCCATGGACTGTAGCCTATCAGGCTCCTCCATCCATGGGATTTTCCAGGCAAGAGTGCTGGAGTGGATCGCCATTTCCTTCTCCAGATCATTCACTGGAGACTTTTAAATTACTGATGTTCACGATTGCCAGGGTCTATCTTTTCAAAAATTTGCCTCTATTTTTAGGAATCTATCCTGTCCTGTAATTGCCAAAAACAGCTACATGTCCTGTAATTTGTCAAAGCTGATGACATTAACAGGATACATTAGCACTTCATAATCTTCTGCCTACTCCCTAAGAAACACTCTCACAAACAGCACACATACACACACACACAAATGCATTACTCTTCATTTCCCACTTCTTTAAAAATAATTAAAATCCTACTAAGGTAATAACACATTTGTGTACATAAAATATGGTACAATGAAGAGGTGTACTTTAAGACTTAGCTCTGAAGTCTTTGAGAAATAGCTTAAAATGTGTATAAATGTTTATGATACTAAAGCTTAAAAGATTTCACAAAATTATATTAGACTAAATGAAATCATATTTACTCTTGAAAAACTGTAAAATGCAACAAATCAGGATTCAAAGAGAGATAATCTCAAGAAAAAACATTAAACTCTAATTGCAATGTGCATTTCAGCTTATTTTAGTACTAACCAAACTTAAAATATAAAACCCTATACAATAAAATCAAATTATTTGGCTGATTTCTTAAATATTAATGACAAACAGCAGCATATGTACTTTTTATAGAGCCTTAGCCCTGGACTACAACCAGGGTTTATTTGCCCAACATTTTAAAGACGTCTTTTCATGTATGCCTATAATACTAAGTCCAAGGAGAAGCAAATAATTTTCTTAAACATTCTACCACTCTTGACAGTAAGATAAATGCTAAATTTAAACTATATTTTTAAATATACAATCTCATGAGATAATCTTTATTCACACTATTAAAAAGGAGAAAATGTCCTTTTAAGCTAGTTAGTTCTATATCTCATTTTCATGTAAGCATTTTAAGGGTACCTTTAAAAATTTGAATATAATGTTCTAGTGAAAAGTTTATAGTATCCACTCCCAGCCCCCTCCCCAAGAGAAACAAATATAATTTTAAAAAAATAGGCAGACAAGATAGTTTTTGAAGGGAAATTATCAGGTACTGGCATTGACTTTTACCTTCCAATTATGGCACATGAGCATCTTTCAGATAATTTTCCTAAGGATGTGCCTAGCAATATGTATATTTTACAGAAAGGCTAACTTTTTTTTTCCTAAACAAATCAAAGGTTTGTGGCAGCCCTGTACTGTCAAATGATGTTAATATTTATTATCACTAAAAGTATTTTTTAAATTAAGGTTATGTTATTTTTAAGACATAATGCTCTTATTACAGACACTATTTTTACACTACTGTGTAAACAAAACTTTATACATGCACTGCTGCTGCTGCTGCTCAGTTACTTCAGTTGTGTCCAACTCTGTGTGACCCCCATAGACGGAAACCAAAAAAATTTGTATGACTCCTTTTATTGTGATGATCTGGAACCAAAACTGCAATATCTCCGAAGAATGTCTATAACTATACGCAATTTTTATGGGTTTTTTTGGGGGGGGGCTGTTGTTGCTTTGTTATATTTATGGTCAACAAAGCTAGAGAATCTTAAGAATTTAAAGCATAACTTAGAAGGGATAAACTTGTAAACTACTTTTCTTGTCCTTGCCTTTTCCATTGGAATCCAGAGCTCTCATGAAAATTAAAAATAACATGAAGGAGAAGTCAAATCTCAGGTATCTTGTATGATTTTAGACAATGTAACTCTTCTGGGCCTCTGTTCCTTCATCGAGAAAATGAGGGAAGTGAAGTGGATAGTCTCTTTTCCTGCTAAACCTCAATGATTTGAGTATTACAGTATAGAATATTACATAAAAATCCTGCAGGCTCACAGGACCCGATGACATAGTGGTTTCTAATAAATCATTTTATAACAGGCTTATGAGTGCATTACAAGGTTTTTAAAACTGTCAGACCTCAGGTGGACATCTCTAGGAATCAGGAAAAGGGGAAATAATGAGTCCACCTCATTAAGAAATGTCTGAGTACTTACTACACATAGTGCTTATTAGGCAAATGGTAACCATGTTTTCATCAGAAACTGAGCCTTCTAATGTCTGTCATTTGTTTCAACTTGATCTATACCAGGAGTGTTTACAAACTCTGTCCTGTATGTAAATCCCAACCCATTACCCATTTTTGTTTAGCTCACAATACCTTGTGGTTTTCACAAAATATGGAACTGTTTTTACAGAATATTTGTAGTTGATTTGATGATAGGGAACACCAACTTTGAATCCCAATTAAGCAATTGTAAGAATCTTAGCAAAGCTCTCTAGGCTGAGCAAACTAGCAGCTAGCATGTATTATGTGATGAGTCAACTTTGATTTACTTGTGGACTTCAACTTCCCAATCATAAAAAAGTGGCTGTTCAATATGAATCAAGGATGGATTCAATAAATATGTGTTAAATGACTGACTAAACACAGTCAAAGTACACTGATAGGGGGATGAGGAAAGATAAATTAAAACACTAAATTAACAGAAAGTGAAAGTGAAGTCGCTCAGTCGTGTCCGACTCTTTGTGATCCCATGGACTGTAGCCGGATTGCCATTGCCTTTTCCAGAAGATCTTCCCAACCAGAGATCGAACCCGGGTCTCCCACATTGTAGACAGATGTGTTACCATCTGAGCCACCAGGGAAGCACACAGTTAACAGAAGACAGACCATAGTTGTGTTTTGTCTTTTTCAAGACAAAACACTGAGCAAAAACTGGTCATTCCAGTCAGTCTGTGAAGGAAGTCTGGAAATTAAAGTAAGGTAACCTAGATAGCATATTCAAAAGCAGAAACATTACTTTGCTGACTAACATCCGTCTAGTCAAGGCTATGGTTTTTCCAGTGGTCATGTATGGATGTGAGAGTTGGACTGTGAAGAAGGCTGAGCACCGAAGAATTGATGCTTCTGAACTGTGGTGTTGGAGAAGACTCCTGAGAGTCCCTTGGACTGCAAGCAGATTCAACCAGTCCATTCTGAAGGAGATCAGCCCTGGGATTTCTTTGGAAGGAATGATGCTAAAGCTGAAACTCCAGGACTTTGGCCACCTCATGCGAAGAATTGACTCAATGGAAAAGACTCTGATGCTGGGAAGGATTGGGGGCAGGAGGAGAAGGGGACGACAGAGGATGAGATGGCTGGATGGCATCACTGACTCGATGGACGTGAGTCTCAGTGAACTCTGGGAGTTGTTGATGGACAGGGAGGGCTGGCGTGCTGCGATTCATGGGGTCGCAAAGAGTCCGACATGACTGAGCGACTGAACTGAACTTAACTGAAGAAAATAAAAATTAAGAACCTAGTTCCCTCCCACTAGCAAGAAAAGCTCTGAGTTTATTAGGATGGCAACCAACATCAGAAAGATAAAAGCAGTTTTTCACAACCTTACTATTCTGATTTTGGAACAGAAAAGTGATAAGGACCCACAAGACTGGAACACAACTAAAACTAAAACTACAGTTACCAAAATGGATGAAAACTTGGCTTAAAACTGAGATCACAGGCAAAATAAAGAGAATAAGGTACCAGGCATACAAACTCATTGAGTTATTTAAACAAATACTACATATAACATTATTTATGAAACAATTTATTGGATAAGAAATATCCTTTAGTTTCTGGGGGAAAAAAAAAGACTAAGTTGGTAAAACCAAGACAGCTAAGCCCTAAGTGAATCAAAACAAGTGTCCACAGATTGGTTATACTCAGTAAATTCTTTGGAAGAACAGCAGTAAAAATGTGAGGAAGACTGTTCTGGTAGCAGAGATGTATGACTGATACAGATCAAGAGCCCAAGTAGAGGGAAAAAATGTAAAGAGGATAACATTAATCCCAGTGGGCAATATGTGCTTGTTCAACTCAAGTGAAGATGACTTTAAAACCAGGTTTAAAACTCAGCAAACTGATAACACACATACACCCTCAACACACACAAATACAACATAGGTATTAGGATATCTTGAAGACAAAATTCGAAAGAAAATGGAGTGGATATTGCTGATATGTATGAACTGAGGCAGGCATTCCAGTTTTATTGAAAAAGGAATAAGAACAGATTTCATCACGAAAATCTCATAGGTCAATTTCACAGGTTAAGAGAAAATGGACAGTAGTACAAGCCTGTAAGAGTTTCTGTTTAAAAAACAGACAAAAACACCATGTAGAAACAAATCAAGAACATCACTCCATAACCAAACTTTGTCCATCCTTTAGAATTACTCTTACCTGGTCAGGTTATATAGATTCTCTAATGGCAAACATAGACTTTTAATAGTCTCTTATTAGAAGAAACTTCTATTTTATAGTACATGTACTTCCTTGCCAACACCATTCAAAGAGCTCAAAACCAAAAACAAGATTCGTTATCTGTCATATCCATGACAAAGCTCAATTATTTTATTTAGTTTAAAATTAGGTGTCAAAGTGAGGTGTACAGACCCCTAGGTTGATCTTTAAGGGGTCCTAGAGATCAAAAGTATTACTTTTAGTATTATAAGATACTGTCATAAAATAATAAGTCTTTTCCACTGAATTGATATTTATACTGCTATTTCAAACCAATAGTTGGTAAAATGGCTCACATCTTAGTAAAAATCAAGGTACTAACACTTCATTGCATTAGCAGTCATCACACTATCCACTGTCGTTGTTTAGGTGATGCTGCTGCTGTTGCTGCTGCTAAGTCGCCTCAGTTGTGTCCGACTCTGTGTGACCCCATGGACTGCAGCCTACCAGGCTCCTCCGCCCATGGGATTTTCCAGGCAAGAGTACTGGAGTGGGGTGCCATTGCCTTCTCCAGTTTAGGTGCTAAGTCCTGTCTGACTCTTTTGCAACCCCATGGACTACAGCCCACCAGGATCCTTTGTCCATGGGATTTCCCAAGCAAGAATACTGAAGTGGGTTGCCATTTCCTTTTCCAGGGGATCTTTCCCACCCAGGGATCAAAACCACATCTCCTGCTTTTACTAAGGAGGCAAGCTCAGTCGCTTAGTCATGTCTGACTCTCTGCAACCCATGAACTGCAGCCTGCCAAGCTCCTGGATTGAACATGCATTTCTTGCATCTCTTACATTTCCTGCACTGGCAGGCAGATTCTTTACCACTGAGCCACCTGGGAAGCCCCCATACTATTCACTGCTGCTGCTAAGTGGCTTCAGTCTAACTCTGTACAACCCCATAGACGGCAGCCCACCAGGCTCCCCCGTCCCTGGGATTCTCCAGGCAAGAACACTGGAGTGGGTTGCCATTTCTTTCTCCAATGCATGAAAGTGAAACGTGAAAGTGAAGTTGCTCAGTCCTGTCCCACTCTTTTCGCGACCCCATGAACTACAGCCTACCAGGCTCCTCTGTCCATGGGATTCTCCAGGCAAGAGTACTGGAGTGGGGTGCCATTGCCTTCTCCGATACTATTCACTACTATACACTTAAAAACACACACACACACAAAATTCTTCACTGAAGAGGCTCCTTGATGAAGCAAGAAAAACAATTCTATTAAAATTTTAACCTCAAACTACATCTTTGCAATATCCTGTGTAACAAAAAAATACACACACAGTACTTCTGTTGCATACTAAAACGATGGTTGTCTCAAAAAGCACTATGAAAATGTCTGAATTACAAACTGAACTAGTTACTTTTTCATGGAATACCGTTTTTACTTAAAACAACTGACAAAGTATGGTTTTTCAGACTGAGAATTTGGCAGACATTTTCTTGCAAACAAACAAAGTGAAACTGTCACTTTTAAGAAAACAACTAACAATATTTGTTGGCAAGAATAAAACTTAAGCTTTTAAGAGATAATTAGGATTTGGAAAATCTATCAGCCACCATGAGCTTCCCAATACTACTCCAGAACTTCTGTGATGAGATCAGTGGAGGTGTTAATGACTAGTTTTTTATATTGTATAATGAACATTTGGAAGATCTGTATAACTCAGTGAACAAATATTTTCCCAGTGACTAGCATAAAATTATGCATGAGAAAACAATCCAAAGTTCAAGAGAAACTAATGGATTTTAATATGACAGAATAAAAAAGTTCATTGACACAACTTCAGATCTTGGTGCAACTAACCCTTAAGAAACTACCCAGTTGCTGAGATGTGGAAGAGTATCAAAGGAGAATATCCAAATTTATTTGAAAAATGAGTCTTTTTTGATTTAAAAAATTTACAACTCTATCTTTAAAAAGCCATTTTTTCCTAAATTCCAACTGTAACAATGTATCTCAACTTGTGAATGCAGAAGCAGATGTGAGAATCCAGCTGTCTTCTACTCAGCCAGAGATTAACAGAAAGATTTTCAAACATTTAAAACAATGTTTGTCTTGGAAAATTATTTTTATAAGACATACTATGTGTGTTAACATGTTATAGATGGGTTTGTTATTGTTACATTTAGATGCATTAGTACTATAAAACTTCAGTTTTCATTTCTGATGCAGCCTATATTGATAGCTATAGCCCATTTAACGAAAAATTTTCTGGAATCATTAATTAAGAATGTAATGAGATACTATGTCTAAAATGCTTGAGACCTCCTAGGATAAAAATTTATCCCCTTATGGCAATATTGGTGCTAACCGTCTTTGGAAGAACTCAAGAGTCTCCCTGGGGATACAGACCTCTTAAGCCACAATACTGTTGATATTGAAACATGACATAATGATCAGTTTGATCTGTTATGTTCATATTACAATTACATTAGGTAGCCAGTAAATTTATATCTAATCAATAAAAAAGGGTACTCAATAGTAGTAAACATCTTCATGCAAAAGTTCTAGTTTTGATAAAACATGAAATCTACGAGCAAAAGTATGAGGGGGTGAAAATCACACATTTCCTGAGACTGTACCTCTAAATGAATTTCTTTCCAGACACAGACACTTGATTCAATAATTTTACTGAAATTCAGTTTGTCCCTCATTCAACATTTACTGAGTGCTAATATAAGTCTGGCACTGTTCTAGGTATTGAATGCAGTAACAGTACAGAAATCTATTAATACAAAGAATTATATTGGACAGAACAGTCTTCACAGACAAATTCTACGTCACGTCCCATTTTTTTACCAAATTCTTTCATGAAAAGCTGTTCAAAAGGTGTGGAGGCCTTGGTAAGGGAACACTGCCACCGTGACACGCTTCCTCCTCTAATGGTGTGGACTCCCACCATTCTGCACGTCTGCCCAACCTCATCTTTTATGTTAAGAGAAATCTCTTCCCCACCAACTAAACATAAAGCTAGCCTCTGTCTTTCAGTCTTTATATAACAAAATGCTAATAAATAACCATGGCTTGATGTCCTGCTTTCCAAGAACTTATAACAAATGCAAAAACACACTGCCTTAACTCAGAATTTCTCAAATTTGAGTAGTTATCAAGTACCTTCTACAAGAAAACAAAGTAACACACTAGTCCCAAGAGTTGACTTTTATTGTATTACCAAAATATAAATTAAAACAGTATTAATAGTCCTTAACTGATAGCACTTCCAACTAAAACTTGAAAAAAAAAATTACCTATCAATACCAAGGTATTATATGTACAATGTCTATTACAGGATTAAAATAAAGTCTTAAAAGTGGCCACCCAGATAATCTAAACTATGTTGTGTATGCTATTTTAAGACTATCACATGGACAAAAATTCTTCAAATTTCTTATGGAGAAATTACTAACCCAGAATATATTTACAGATTGTGGACCTTATGCACTTTGTCATCTAACAATGTGAAAAAGTGATATAAAGTGGGAGACCTGAAGACGAGAAGAATGTTTGAGAACGTGGCTGCTCTCAGGCCTTCAATTTATCATTCCTAACATAATCTTTTAAGAAATGGTCAATAATGATATGAGTAATTATACTACTTGTATGATTAATAAAATGCAAGTCTATTTCAACACAAATGTAAATTTGTTTTTCATTTACTTGCAACTTATGTAATATATAATTCAACCTTCAAAAACATATATGCACGTCTCAGACACTTTTAAAATCTAATTGGTGTTTTAATACAAACAGACATCTTACACTTTATAAATAATAGACTTTGTAAATAAGTATAAATAATATAAATCTTAGACTTTATAAATAATTCATATATAAAGATGAATATAATCACATGCCAAATGAGCTGGCAAGAACAGAACGGAACACTACATTAAAAAACTACAAGACAGGACAAGACACAAAGGAACTTGGGGGAGGTATATAGTGTGTCACCTAGCGGGTAATAAAGGAGTAGTGTATTCAGTTCAGTTAGGTCGCTCAGTCGTGTGACTCTTTGCAACCCCATGAATTGCAGCATGCCAGGCCTCCCTGTCCATCAACAACTCCCGGAGTTCACTCAAACTCATGTCCATCGAGTCGGTGATGCCATCCAGCCATCTCATCCTCTGTCGTCCCCTTCTCCTCCTGCCCCCAATCCCTCCCAGCATCAGTCTTTTCCAATGAGTCAACTCTTCGCCTAAGGTGGCCAAAGTACTGGAGTTTCAGCTTTAGCATCATTCCTTCCAAAGAAATCCCAGGGATGATCTCCTTTAGAATGGACTGGTTGGATCTCCTTGCAGTCCAAGGGACTCTCAAAAGTCTTCTCCAACACCACAGTTCAAAAGCATTAATTCTTCAGTGCTCAGCTTTCTTCACAATCCAACT